>JASCZW010003427.1:72596-215457 GCA_034211315.2 Aedes japonicus
ATGATTGAACAATATCTGGATAGAAATATTCAGACGAGCTGTGACCTATGAAACCAATCCACAGAACGCATTTTAGCTCACTGAACGCAACTTGACCATGCATTTTACTATCATCTATTCAGATTCAAACAACTTCTCATATGATGTCATAGAATTTATAAACCACAATGAGAACACACCAAACCTCCCGTTATTCAACGTTATGAATATTCTTAAAAAAACACAAGAAAGTCCAGGAACAATCCCCACAATCACAAGCGTAATCACACCCGAAATGAAACCAGAACCCCCCCATCCACTGGAGTATGCCAACAAATCACCCTACACCCATATCAACAAGATCCATGGCCCCCTCCCATCGACTAATGGGTGGCCCCAATTAGGAAAATCGTCTTCCGAGTGCGATCACCAGCGGCACCAGCTGGTTCGTTCCATTAGCTCGCATATTAACTAGAAGAACAACGACTTGACGCCGTCCTGCCCTTCGTACTGAAACCGATGGACGCTTTCATTCTCGCTTTTCTTAACGCGTCACCAACAGATTGTTCCCATTAGTGTCGATTAGCGCAATCTACTCCGGGGATTAGATGGCTGCGTGCGACGGAGGAGCCATACATCGCACGATATTACCCTCACGCGGCATATTGCTCTCACTGTACTGTTGCCGCGTAGCAATAGATGAAAGAGTACTCTTTCGAAATGAATTGATTCCCATGCATGGTGCTGCCACTGCTGCCGTCGAGTTGAAAATCATCAGACTTGCTCGTTCATATTTTTTCCGGAGCATTAATCTGGTCGACTGCTGCCATCGGCGTCATCTCTGGTCCAGATCGCACCGTCCAGAAATAACAAACGCTTCCATTCATTTACGATTCAATCGATCATTAATTTCATTAATTGAATCCACGGCATGGTGTGCGCGTTATTCGAATTCCCACCCATAAATATTTCCCTGGCTGTGTTCGTTCATGGGGGGTGGGTGGATGATTCTTGAGGGAAAACAAAGCGACATAAAACGTTAACGGTTTCAACCAGTGGTAGTAAATCTATTAGCTTGATTTACTATATACCTGATTCCAACAAAAGCTGGATATCATCCACACCTTTGCTGCGTAAAGAAGATATCCGGGACGAAATCGTTGAAATTTGGTCGAGTTTGATAAGTTGAGACCACCGGAAACCCTGTTAAACGAAGCTAAAGGAAATCGGTTTCGTGTTTTCATAGTAACAGTGCACCGCAGTAAACTCTCCCATGCCAGAGCGGTCTGCTCGTGTCACAAGACTTCCGCTGGCCGTGGCAGCCCCACATAAGCTTGACTGACAAATCCTGTCGTCACTTCGCTTGGTGCGGTTAACGTCAGAAGGGGGATACATTTTCGCTCTGTTTCCGCCGAGTCAGTCGATCCCCGAGTTCGTTGAATACCTGCTCCTATTCCTGCACCTGTACTCACGAGCTGGATATTTTTAGACTAGCATGGTGAGAATAAAGCCATAGAAAAGCTTCTTTCCGCCTGGAATCCTCCATTCCGTTTGAAGCCGGGCAAAACGGGTACGAGAATTTGCTTCGGTGGGTGGTATATCTACACCACAATCAATATGCACCGGTAATTAAATTTTCGCTTCTGTTGTACATAGGCTTGCGGGAAACTTTTTTTTCTTTCAGTTGTACATAAACAGACAACTTTAAATCCTTTTCCAACCTTTGACACTGGCACACCGCTGCTTCCCTGGTGCCGTATGCTGTCCTTGACGTCGTTCAAGCCACAGAAAAAGTTGTGCCGGTGCAGAAGAGGGCAATAATCCAATTTAAAGTCCTCCTTAGAGAACGTTCTATGCCGTGGCATGGATCCACGCCGTATAGCCCCTCCTGATAAGGCCTACGACGGCGACGACGACGACTACGTTACCCAATCGATAGATGCAGCACGGGTGGCGGGTGGAAGTACTTGCATGGTTTCCAGAACCGATTGCTCCCACATGTAAGACTTCCCATTAGCTGCGACAGTATCCAGTAGGTTAGGGTTACCACTTTTAAAGTGGCGATCTCGAACGTGGCATTAAAGTAGATGACACATTTATAGTTAAATGCGTCAAATCAATATATCATGTACATTCTGCTTTACTTGTTTAAATTATTGTACATGCAGAAAGAGAACTATTTGCTCTTAGAGTTCAGAAGACATTATGAATCCCGCTGGAAATTAAATCATAATTCTTATAAGTTTCGATTGTCCAAACTTACAGGGTGCGGCAGAAAATAATGCGAAAATGTTCAAACTTGAGTATTGGGTTAATTCGTGTAGCTAGTGACTAATATCTGTCGAAAGTGTATTTGTTTATGTTTACTTTCAAGTGCTGCATCCAAACATTCTATTTGTTTTATTGCAAATTCGTCAAAATGTTCGCGAAAGAAGTAACCAGTTTGTTGCTCGCCCAGAAGAAGCCGAAAGAGATTTCCAAGGTGGTAGGGTACCATTTGGCAACAATTAACCGCATAAAAAAGTCCCTGCAGGTTGGTCCTAAGCAGCGGAAGCCGGGAAGCGGACATCCGCGCTTTGCACGCACGCCTAACGTGATCAGATCGGTCCGTGCAAAAATTGCTCGCAACCCGGTGCGTTCCATAAGAAAACTTGCAAAGGAAGCCAATATTTCGGAGAAATCCATGCGGAGAATCATCAAAGAAGACCTGCATGCTTCCAGAGCCAGAGTGAAACGCCACTTGATTACGGACCGGGTCAAGGAACTACGAGTGACTCTTTCCAAGAGATTGCTTTCTTTGTTGAAGAAGGAAAAAATGATAATCCTGTTCTCCGACGAAAAGCTTTCCAGCATCGATGCTGTGGCCAACAGCCGCACGGACCGGTTCATTTCACCGCAGAAAATGGAGAAGGTTCCGGAAAAAGTGAAATTCAAATTTCAAACCAAACATTCGGCTGGTGTCATGATATTTGGCTTGGTGGCGTCCAACGGTTTGAAAATGTCGCCTGTTTTCATTGATGCAGGAGTTAAAATCAATACCGAAGTGTATATCGGTATTTTAAAGGACCAAGTGCTTCCCTGGGTGAAGGCCAACTTCTCGAAGACCAAAACGTTGTCCTACAGTAGGATGGAGCGCCATGTCACACGTCAAATCGAACCCAACAATGGTTGAACGATAACATGAAGTTTTGGCCGAAGGATTTGTGACCCCCTAGCAGTCCAGATCTTAATCCGTTGGATTATTCGATTTGGGCATATGTTGAAGCACGATCCTGCAGAACATCACACCCTAATGTGAAAACTCTGAAGTCCACCATAACACGCACATGGCAGTCAATACCAGAGGACTACGTCCAAAAGGCATGCACTGGCTTCCGGCGTCGGCTCGAGGATGTTATTAATAAAAATGGAGGACACATTGAACAAATTTGTTTAAAGGGACTTCATAAAGACAACTGCACTCGAAAATGTTGATATTATTGCTTGAATTAGTTGAAAATGGGATTTGAAAGAAATAGAACAAATTTTCGCATTATTTTCTGCCGCACCCTGTACAACAAGACTTATTCAAACAGAAGCCGTTTGACAGCGTGATTGTAGACCTGATCCAACACAATACACTAAGGTTTTTTTACGCGGTTTGTTTTCGGCGATAACTCCAGAACAGAACAACTTTTCGACCTAATTCGAATCACATTTTACGTTTTGGGCATAAAGTAATCATATATCAGGTTTTCAAAAAATTCACAATTGCACTAAGCAAATACTCAAAATTTAAAAAAATATATTTTGACCATTGCATGGAAAGGTAACGCATACAAACAAAATCGAAGCAATATAAAATGTTTAAGCACGTGAATTTATCAACTCTATTTAGCCTTTTTTTTACGCGGTTCCATATTCAGGGCTGGTAGCTGATTTATGGATAAATAAAAGTGACTTTAGTGACTAAAATAATAAAAAATAGTGACCAAATAGTGACTAAAACGTGATTTTCAAATTTTATTATTTTTTTAAATTTGTTGTATAAGCACAGTTAAAATGAACTGAGTGACAAAAATGAGTAATACTGCGGTGAAGTGCTTACTTTTGACACATCTTGCTTTTCAATTCTATTTTTTTGCCGTTGCCATGTGATGGAGTTAAAGCTGTTTTACTTCACACCTTATTCACCATTTTAAAAAACTGGTTCTAATACTCCTCAATGTTATACACTGTACTCGAGGTCAGCACTTCTCATTTTAACCAGTTCTATTCGTTAAGAAGAAGGTCATGGTTTTTTCATTAATTATTTCGTTTATTTATGAGGCTCAGACGTATGTAACACTTTGCGGAGCCGATGTTCAAAATTGTTATTTACACTTAGGGCCTGTTGGTTTATGACGTTGACTCATTTTTGAAAATCTCTGCCGTCGTCAAATCACTTGCTCCCTAACTGAGCTCAGCTGAAATGGCCATTTCTAAAGTCCTCGTGTTCTCTCCGCGTCGAATTTTATTTTTGAAAACAAATTAAACCTAACTCGCGTCGCGAGAAAACGAACGTCTTCGAGGAAGTCAAAATAGAATAAAATATGTAAAATAGTTATGAAATAGCTGGAAAATTGTAATAATAATCAAAGATGATGCAATTTGGTTGACTATTGTACAATCGGTACAAGTAATTTTTTAAAGTTTCTTAAAATTAGTCACTAAAGTCAAAATTTCCGGTGCGAAAATAGTGACTTTAGTGACAATTTTCTTAAAAATAACTTTAAACACTTTTGAATGCAAATAGTGACTTTTTAGTGACTAGACTAAAAAGTGACCTACTCCCAGCCCTGATATTAAAAGTGGAACGCATCCCTCGTGCATGAGCATGAGCATGAGCATATTGATCACCCGTGGTTTGCTACTTCGTTATTGATCGAGACCAGCTGAAATTGCACAGAGAACCAACAGAATGTCACCTGGGAGTAGTGAATCATTCTCAATGTGCAATTCCTGGTGGTCTCAGTTTTTGGATCAATACCGACGCTGGCCACGCCCGTGTAGATCAATTAGGGAAGGGAAGGAATGTTGGTTGGATACTTGTTGCTGCAAGAGGCCGTATATACTACTGCACCCCCACAAGTATCTCAGGGAAGGAGTTTGTTAGAGGGAAAGGGTTTGTTCGTAGGTCTATCTAGGTAAATGGTGATTATAAGTCCGTTTTTTAATTGTTTAGTCGTTTCCGATTTACTCTCCTATCAGCCGGCTGACTAGAGATGTGGAATGAACTTATTTAGGTTTGAATGCTGATTTAAACCAACAGTTACGATGCTATTGGGGACACGTGTGTGGTTTGTTTTAATGTAAAACACATATATTAGTTCATAAAAGTGGAACGCATCCCTCGTGCAGAAAAAAACCCTTGTGTATTCTGTTTATTTTTTGCTTAATATCAGCATCATCAATACAAATCAACACAGTAGATAGTAACCCTAGCGTTCAGCTTGGCCGCTAATGCCACCCTGGAGGCTCGTATGTACATATCCTTTTCCCATCCGTACTCAGAACAAAATAAAAAGCACAACGCGAGGCGACAGAATAAAATATGTACAGTAAAAAGCAAAACAGTGCAATAAAACTTTGTTATGACACTATACCGTCGTCTCATCGTTGTCGTACGCCCTGCACTTTCCCTCCGAAAAACCAACCACCGTGGTTGAACTGTGTTTCCCAAATCCACCAACTAGCAAAACTTTTCCATCAAAAGCGTCAAAGTTCGTTAGCACACACCGAAAAGAAAAAAAAAAAATCTGCGAGTATTTATTTGTTTTCTTCCAGTAAACAAACACATCACGAAAGTCAACGGTTGGGAGTTGGGTTGGAACATGCAGGAAAGCCGCTTTTCCAAAGCGTTTTCCACACAGTAGTGATGTTTACCTAACGGGGGATTTCTCTCCCTTCCTAAGCATACTAATAGTTGTATGGGATACGCAACCGATTGATTGGAATGTGCTCCAGCCAATTTCTGACCCCATCCCTACTGGATTATCGGATTTTCGATTCGCACAATGGAATAACACAAATTTTTCCTAGGTGACACCACTGCCGATGGGAATTTAATCGACAAATTCAACACAAATACAAATTTGAGCCACTAGTTTCAGTTCTTTTTACATATATGTACCCCCCCACAACACAGATTATTGATTTTGTTTCCCCTTTCCACTTCCATTGCAGATGCGCGTATTCAACCAGGAATATAAACCGATGCCGGAACTGAATGAAGCCCTATCCTACCGGGAGGAGTATGCCAAGCAATCCTCGTCAGATTAGATTACCTCTCCATTGTCCCCGGCCATAGTCGATAGATCTTGCTGGACATGTATCCCACAATGCTATAATTATAATACCGCACCATACACTGAATTCTATTTTTACGCGATTTTTTTCAATTCATAGATTTTATAGAACAGGTTCAAATTAAAATCACACCATAGAAAAATAAGATCACATAAAAACAGGATTGAGTGTACTTCAATAGGCATTGGGTGCATCCGTTAATAGCATTATATCTGCGTGCACACTTGAACACCGCCAGCACGGTGCAGAATTACCTGTAACTGCACCGCGAGAGTTATCGTTACTTAAGACCATCACTTGTCGTTGCTGTAAGACAGCAGCAGCAATGTTGGTAGCTATGCTTTAGACCAATAAATTATTCTTCGCGATACTAGACGGTAGAATTGGAGTGCACAATATTAAATTAGTCCGTCTGTGTCTTACTCTCGATTCGTGATCCAAGCGAATCGTGACCTGGTGAGATTAGAGGCGCTCTAAAGTCTTACCCGTCGTCGCCGTAGACGACGTTGCGCGTTCTTTCAGCGTGGATGACATCGCCTTTTCGTTGCCGTTGGATAATGTTGGTTCATGTTTTAATCCAATTTCTCGCGTTCAATATTGAAATTTATGATGTAACGTTTCAACGTTACATAAAACGCAGCCCGTCGGAAGAGGTTAATTGATTCTCGTTCTTTCGCTACGGAAATTGACATTTCTCAAACAAGAGTCTTTCGACTAATTGGATGATCGGGGCGGCATGGTTCTATAACCTTGGTAATCGCATTTGGTGCCCATTCGATTGGCACGGTTTGGGGTTGGGGGTTTTTATAATGGATTAAATTTTCCGCACATGAAAGCGAAGTCACGTGACGGTATTAAAGGGTGTCCACGGTATGATTGCATCAAAAATAGTTTGAATGATTTATGGGTAAAACGACCTTAGCGATTATTGATAACACTGCGTAAGTTTCATAATGAGATGTCTAGTAGTTCCGATAATGGGTTCAACGGAACGGGAAGTGCGTAAGAAAACAGTGTACATTCACCCTAACATCGGCTACTTTGAATAGTAAGCCTACACTGAAAAAATATTTTCGTAAATTAGCTTTCCCTCGATCCGTAAACATGGATTTTGTAAATAGAACAAATCTAGGGTTTTTTTCATTAGGGCGAATCTACAATTGAGAGATTCTCTCCGGGCTCGCTCTCTTTCATTCATAAACCAATCACCTTTACGCTTTTCATTCTACTATTTGCAGAGTATGCTAGCCAGCACTGTTGTGTTTCGATCTGTACTAAAGAATGCCTCGTAAGTTTTATAATGGCGCTGTAATGAATGAAAGAGAGCGAGCCCGGAGAGAATCTCTCAATTGTAGATACGCCCTAATGAAAAAAACCTCTAGAAATGTCTATGAAAATGTATGAAACATTCATATTGCTATTTATCTGGTGAAACGCAATCATAACACCTTTTTGTATAACGCACGAAATGAATTTCTTGTAGCCCGGTCAATTGCTGTCTTTTTTACCGTACCCATGCATGATGGTGTTGCTGCTGGGATGGGCGGGAATAATTTATTTATAATAATTTATTTAAAAAAAAAAATTAAAGCGCTGTCGAGAGTTACAGCTTCATACTCATTTCAAGTAACTTCACACGAGCCACCATGACCTATACGGTAAAAATGATAAGCTTCTTTTATGACAATATTTTGCACATTAATAGTTGATACGTCAAAAAGTGATTAGTTTTTATATACGTATGAAGAGTACTTTTTACGCCTTTTCAAGTATGTCAACGGCGACAGAAAAATGCGTAAAAAGCGCGTGACTTGATGCTGACGTCATTTTCAAAAAAAGCATTTATTTGTCAAGCGCAGTGTTTAAGTTCCGCAATTGTTTTGGGCTGTCGCACAATAAAAATTTAAGAATTATCCAATACTTTAGATACAGACGCAATCGCGAAATTTACAGGTAAGTTTATTTTTTGTGATTGCCAGTAATTACAAATGTTTTACACTGTATGAAACAAAACAGGTCTTCCGTGCCCTGAGGCCGAGTGCAGCTATTAGGGATACATTTTTAGGAACGAATTAAGCTCGAAACCGAGCCTGGGATCAATGTGTTGGCACTTGCTGTTTTCCAAAGGAGTAAAAAGTATGCATGTTTTACTTTTGAAAAGGAGTAACAAGCATGCATTTTTTTTACTTTTCAAAAAGAGTAAAAAAGTATGCACATTTTGACGTATATTCACAGTTGAAGAGAGTAAAAGTAATATACTCCTTTTTGAAATAGTCCCAGTTTCCCTCGAAAGAGCATACTTTATATTCATAAGAGTGTAAATTAAGATTACCGTGTAGAGAGATCAACCACAGATTCAGTAACAGCTCTTTTCAAAAATACAGTATCGAATTCCCTGTCAGGCACTGGACAACTCCACGTGGTTGTGCTTTTTTTCTTCAACTTCATTTCGAGTCGATAAAGTAGATCTGGCAGTCATTTATGCAACCACCAGAGAGACGTTTCTTTTTCATTTGTAACAAAATATTTGTAGCTCTTTGTATTGTTTTCGTACAATGCACGAATGTTTTTTTCTGTGTCAACAAATGCTTTTGAATGTTACGCGTGTGCCATTAATTACGAAATTATCTTCATCTTCAAAAAGACGAACAGATTTGTTAGTTCTACCTTCGATTTCGTAAAATAAACTAAAATTAATTTTCGGTGTAACTATTCTGTTTCGGTTGGCACGCAGAAACTACACCTCGCAAAAAGCTTCATGTAAAAAGCCTGGAACTGAGCAGGACTATGGTCATTGAAGGTTCAGAAAACACCAAACCGCAATGAGCGACGAACAAATGTTTAAACGTACGTAAAAGTGGACTTGACGCGAATTCCGGGAAACCAGAATGGGACTACGAATGACAAGTTCCAGACTCCCTTAGGTAATATCAAGTGTCGAAGTTCATTATAAAATGCATGATTTTAAATGATTTCAATTCCAAAAATCACAACGTAGTCCTACGCATTTTTTTACCGGATGTAGCTTTTTGAACTACTCCAATAACAGCGACCCTAGTGGTCGGATTTGTAAACTATGACATCTTATGTGTTCCCTTTAACAATAACAACATCAGAAGTTTTTTTTTTTCGCGGTGCAGTTCGAACGTGTTTCAGAGAAATACAAAATGGAAGATGAAAGAAGATAAATAATTGTGCGCAATCATTTGGAAAATCCTTCGTGGTCTGACTTGAAAAAGTGTTGGGTTTTCCCAGTGGGTGTTTTGAAAAAGTACAGAGAAACTTTGTTGACGGATCGCAAGCCTCATAGCAAGCGTCGGGCGGGTCCTGTCAACCGTCAACTGCGGAACAAAGTCATCAAGAACACTAAGGCAAAACCCAACATGTCAGACCGCGATTTGGCCAAAAAGTTTCACGCCGCACGCAGTGCCGTGCAACGGATTCGTCTCCGGGAAGGCTTTAAGTCATACCGTGCCTGTAGGCAATCAAATAGAGATCAAAACCAAAACAATGTGGCCAGAATTCGTGCCAGAAAACTGTATGATCAGGTGTTGACAAAATTCAATGGCGGATGATGAAACTTATGTAAAGGCCGATTTCAAACAGACAAAAATTTTACTTGGCTACGGCTCGGGGAGATGTTAGCTGCGGTAGGAAGACCAAGCTTTTCATCACTGATAAGACATTTAATTCAGAGCTGTACAAAACTGAATGTCTCCAAAAGCGAATATTGCCATTCATCAGATCCCAAATTGAACCTGTCATGCTTTCAGATCTTGCAATCTGTCATTACTGTAGAACAGTGCTACAGTGGTATGAAACCAAAGGGATTAAGTTTATACCGAAAGAACTCTACCCACCAAACTGTCCCCAGCTCAGATCGATTAAGAGATTTTGGGCTATGATGAGGAAGGTGAATGTGAATGGCAGTGTCGTCAAAAGGATCAATGAATTGAGTACCAAGTGGAATAAGATTGCCAAAACGATGGACGAGAATAACACCTACATGCATGACCCCTCTTTTAGCAAAAATCTGGAATTTAATTTGCCTGTCATTCTGCGAAATCTTAACAAAATTGGATGCAACCTTTTGCAAACGATCACAAATTTGTCCTTGTTTTTGATACAGTATCGGACATTCCAGAATTTTACGTAGTTCTGGATATATTCAGGGAAACCGTGGGGTAAGTACCCTTCCCGAAACACTGACCAGGATCAAAAGGGTACCAAAACATGGCTTGCGACACCTCAAAATACATGATTTTGCAAAACAAGACCATTGGTGGTCATTCTGGAAATATTCGACCATTGTGGCCACTCTTGGTCGCCTTCCGGGAACCGGGTTCCACCGGGAAAGTGGTTAGATTTTAAACGGTACCAGAACATGGCTTGCAACACCTCAAACTTCATGAGTTTGCAAAACAAGACCATTGGTGGTCATTCTGGAAATATTCGGCCATTATGGCCACTCCTGGTCGCCTTCCGGGAACCGGGTTCCACCGGTAAAGTGGCCGGATTTTGAACGGTACCAAAACATGGCTTGTGACACCTTGAACTTCATGATTTCGTGAAACAAGACCATTGGTGGTCATTCTGGAATTATTCAGCCAATGTGGCTGCTCGTGGTAGCCCTCCACCTCCGGGAACCAGGTTCCACCGGGAAAGTGGCCAGATTTTGAACGGTACCAGAACATGGCTTGTGACACCTCATACTTCATGATTACGCAAATCAAGACCATTGGTGTTCATGCTGGAAATATTCGGCCATTGTGATCACTCCCGTCAGCGTGATATTGAATGTTTCATTAAGCGTTGAGTATGATCATAGATACTGAATAAAACAACAATTTTGTTTTTTCATTCAAAGAGGTGTTATTTTTTTTTTATTTTGAGAATACACAAAGAAATTTAATCTACAATCAAACTTTGCAAATAAAGAAAGTTTTTGATTTTCGATTATCACGTTGACAGGCAAATGCAATTCCAGATTTTTGCTAAAGGAGGGGTCAGGCATGTAGGTGATAATGTGTGCCGGTTCATGAAACGTATTCAGGGGAACAGTCGAAATCGAGATCATTCATATTTTTTTTCTAAAAAATATGAATTCATATTTTTTTTTCTAAAACTTTCTCTCTAAAGTTCACATAAAGTCGAACATTTTAGTTAAAACAGAATACTATTTTGTTAATGTTTATCCGAAATATGCGCAATAGTCTATGTTCCAATTCTAACTGGGCCACACCTTAAACTACACACTAAGAAATTATAATTTTACACGAGATGTAATTCACTTTTGTAAAAAGTCACATAAACAATAATTTCGTGTAAAACTATGTCTCCTGAAACTGATACATGCGAAAGTCGATGAAAGGTGTGTTTGATTGAATTCTCATCTCTTTCAACTTATTCTTATGTGCTAAAGAACACTTGCATGTGTCGGTCAAACGGTACCAAAATTTAAATGACATTACGGTAGTGTGTATATGTGAAGAATAAAGTGTCAGTTTTCATCCAAATCAGACCAAATGTTAAGAAGGCCAACGAGATACGATTTGCAAAAATTAAAAGAAGCTAGAATTTCAAAATCCGAATGAATCTAATGAGCACGTTGTGGTTGTTTAAAATTATGTTTTCTCATATTATAAAACGATCTAGAAGTTTTGTAAAAATTACTGACTACCTAAAGTAAACTACTTTAACCCGTTTTAAAAATGTATACTGTTACAGACTAGAACCTAGAAACCTAGAACAGCTAGAAACACTACACATTCTCATCATACAGATAAGCCCCAAGCGGTGATGTCATCAAAAGCCTATTTGTACATTATCCTAGTCAAATTCTACAGAGTATCATTTAGCACTTTTTTCAATATTACAGACCAAATAAAGACCAACTTTTCATGTTATACATTTTTAAAACGAGAAGGTTTAAGTCTCTGCCAATCTGCATGATTTTTTGTCATACTGGGTGTTTTGTTCATTTATACGATTATTTTCAAATTGAAAAATTTGAGTACATCGATTTGAGATAACATCCATCAAAACCTCAAATGCTTTTTTGGGTGAATTTTTAGAGAAGTTTTAATCAATTTTATTTTAATCGGTTTGTTTATTTGTTAGGCATGTGTAACACTTTGCGGAGCCGATATTCAATATTGTAATTAACATTGTTTTATTTTTCGATTTTAGCGGGGTGCCAATTACTCGTGACTAGCTCGAGGTTAATGGGTCACATTATCGTTTGGAAGGGACTAGGCAGGTAACTTATTACAGGTTTTAGTTACTGCTTATGGTTGCGACACCTACCAAATCCTCGGTCCCTGTAGTCCAAATGATTCACTTTAATGGAACTCAGACAGGCAATAAAAAAAAACTTTGAAGCTAATGACATAAGTTAGTGTTACTTTATGACCATTATGGCCTGATTAGAGTTATAATATTTGCTGTGAACTCGACTGTGTTGTTCAACTATACAAGTCACATGTTCGTATTCCATTCAGATTATTGTTGATTTCTTTCATAGAAAATTTTTAACGCATCGCAAATTGAAACGCAACTCATACGATCAGTGCTAAATCGCTAATCAATGCTACCCCGTTTTACGGTATAGGTATGACAATACATCGTTAATACAAAACGAGGTTAGATCAGTTTCAATCGATTCAATGCTGTGGCAAATCTTTTTGCTAAACTAAGCATGATTTCTAGCGTTTTTATTTTCATACCAAATAACATCTTAAGACATAAGTATACATTCAATTGTATCAATTTAGTAAACATCTCCCTGCGGTTGTTTTTCAATCCAATATGGCAAATTGCTTCTACATTCATCCAAATACAACCAACCTTAAGTCTACGCCTAAGTTTTAATACCTGGTAGACAGCAAACTAGATTAGGTAGGCAGAGTTCATCTTCAGTTGATTTACTGCTTCAATGAAAATTAATTACGGTAAGATTCGTCGGAACTGATTGTTTGTTTTGCCATACCTAAATAGAATTGGCGCCTACAGCGATTCTGGGAAATCGGAAGCGTTCCAAAATAATCTTAATTTTTTTTAGAGAGACGGCTTAGGTCCTAATCCTTTCACTGAATTGAATTCAACATTCGTTTCAAACAACTCGAAGTATTACCCCTCCCCTCGTGAGCTATAACACGTAACAAATCAAACCTTTATGGAACATGGTTCAGGTTCGAAGTTGATTACAGCAGGTACATCATCGATGAGAACTAATTTCCCCACCCTACTGCAGAGAGGGCACTTGATTAGCAGCAGCCAGATACAGAAAACCTCTGATATTGGCTGCTGCTTGCTGCGGTCTCCGTCTGAACACTCAACTCGGGCTACTTACCTAAAAGTAGTTCCATGCAATCTATATCGGCACCAAGAAAAGAGAAGAAAGCAAGAGAGGACAAAGTTTTATAATTGTGTCTTCTTGTACGGATGGGTCGGTTGATGTTATTTCGGTCAGGTGAAGTGTGAGAGTGGAGATACTATATATATAAATAGATATACAATATACATATACGGTTAGTACGGTTGGTTTGTTGCTACACAGGTAGATAAAGTAGAAGCTATTGGTAGATCCTGGAAAGAATGGGTTGTCACTTGTCTATCAATTAAGGCTCTATATAACTAACGACAATCAGGACCGAGCGCAAAAACTTTCTCTGGCAGGGATGAACGTTTATGTGCACTGTTTATATCACTAACAGATAGGTGTTGTCTATTTAATGCTTTCTAGAGCGCCGGTGAGAACGGACAGGGCATAGGACTATTATTTGAGCGTTAGTTACATTAATCTAGTTGATGACGCAAAGTTTTCAGGAACTAAACTATATAAAACCAACCACTCCTTAATTGAAGTTCCAATTTTCTATCTACAATATCTAGTTCCTATCATAAAACCATAATTAGATGTATTAGAGAAAAAAAAATGCGAAATGAGAAAGACAATTACGCAGAACATGATTAGGGTAGATTACAAAGCAGTATCATGTTGTGCACAAACGAAAGACTAATGGAAATAACAAACAAAAAAAAAGCTTTAAGAACTTATTAAGACATAAGTAGACAGCCTTCAAGGTCTAGGCTCATCATGACCATCGGTCAGAATAGGCATCATCTTCTTCTCCGAATCCTAACACCACCCGGCATAGGATGCTCCGAAAAGAAAATGAGGATTCGCAAAAGGATATCTTCTTCCGTAATGCTCATCGAACCTCTTTTTACGAGTGTAATTTCACATTGATTCTCGTTCTCCGAATCCCAAACCAACTTTTATTAGACGTCTCTCCTTCACCACATCCTTCGCCTGTCAAAGCTACTGCAGCAGAAAAGGTGGGCGGCAGCAAAGCGTATGGATTATTATTTCGTACGAATACATACAGTTTATTATGGACAGGTAATTGCAAGATTTTCTACCTCAAAAGAGACCTTCGTATGTGGAAGAGCAGTCGACAAAAGTGTATTCACCTGATAGGACTGGCCTGCGGATAGGCACCCGGAGCGGCCTGGAGAGGGTGGATTTGCAAAGAAGGGGAAAAATCGATCGATTGTTCCATCCATACGATGAATTCAATAGCTGCAGCACCGTTGTAGTAGCGGTGCTACCCACTGACACGTACTGGCTGGCACTGTTGATGGTTGAACCGGCGGCTTGCAGCTGGGAGTAAGTAACGGGGTTATTGAAATGCTAAGAGAAGTTCGTGTGAATTTTCCTAGGCTACCGATTGATACCGCTTGACTGACTGGGGGAGGAAATCCCTCCGAGGCGTCAATGGGGGGCCCCTAGTGGGTTACAAGGGTCTTTGGAAATCGGAAACCACTTCGCAGACTCGATGCTTGCAGCCCTTGAGCTTGATTCGTCAAATCGCCAAAGTTGGCGTAACTTTTTGAGAGTGAGGATTTCGTTTAAGAAAAAGGCTCAGGCATCAACTTCCTGGATTGTTGAATGTATGCAAATAGATTTGAGAAGCAAGGAGTTGAGGGTTGTTTTATTTGATGGCGTTCGGAAATTTCTGGGCAAGGCAGTTATGATAATCAATATGATGGATTAACATATCTGCTATGTACGAATGATTCAGAAAAAAAGGCCAGGAATTAGAGTTGAAGCATGCTTTAACAGTTGTGGTTTATTTCCAACTCGGATATTTGAAATAAGGTTATAACAAATACCAGGTTTTTTTAATTTGTTGCTAAAAATTGGTTTATTACCATAATGTGTAGCTAACGTCATTTAGTTCGCAAAACTATAACTCGACCTAATTAAGCTTTAAACCAAATGCATAACTCAATACATATTTGCAGTAGCAATTTTACATCATCAAAATACAACTTCGTTAATTGTCAAAATACATTATATTTTACATATACAGTAAACGTACATTTTTCAAAATAGCAGCGTGCAGGGGAATGATGATAACCGTACGTCATGAACAGTTTGAAGACTCGAAAGGCTGACTCGACAAAAAGACACAATGATAAGCTTGTAACTTTTTGGCGTGTGGATAAAAATTGATGAAATTTTGAATGAAATTATGTGTAATGTGTGATGTTTACGTTGGCAAAATTACATCGCAATCACTAAAATTATGTGCGCCGTCTTGGAATATCCGACTGTATCCCACGGATGGTTCGGAAAACACCTAGGTTTCCGTCATACGAAGGTGTCCCGGGTCGGGAAGTCATTCAAGGGACTCAGACGATCCAGCTGCGGTCAGCAGCGGTAGAAAACTGAAAACTGTGGGAATGAGTTGATGCCGCTTGGATAATAAATGCTTTCGCCAAAACTAAGTGTATGTATATCGTGATGATGAAAAAAATCGCTGATTCTTAAAAGATTGAAGAGCATAATGAAATATAATGTACCGTCATATTCGAGTTTTATAGTAAGAGTGAGGAGAATTGGTATTTTGTATTACTATATGCACGATTTTCCACACTAAGCATGGATCAGTTCAATTCCTTTGAAAATATTTAATTTGGATAACAATTACGTCACAGTTCATTTCTAATTGCATTATATGTTGTTGACACTGTAATTAAGAATCTTTTTTATGCTAACATTATATGCATAAAAATTAGTCGAAAATTACAATATTTTATTAACTGTTAAGATCCTACCCGAGCAAAGGGGTAAATTGATAACAAATTCCATTTTTTCATTTTTTGGTCACAGAATATGTTATTATTGAAGCTGAATAAACAGCCAAAATAACCGAATGAATAACAACAAAAAAATACTAGTTGAATATCATAATATTAGCTAATTTTGTTATCACTCCGAATATCTTCATAACAAATCCTGTACTGCAAGAAAATTTATTGAAAAAGTTTGAAATTATGTTCTCAATTTTTTTTTTTAAGGTTTACTGGCGGGACTCTGAATAGAGTAGAAACCTCTACGCCAGGCCTTTGATGATATCGTTGCGTAAATCTTTTCGAATCATTTTGCCAGTCGTACACGGAGCATGTCGTCCAAGAAGACGCTGTTGCAAATGATTCGGAAGGAGCCACGTTTGAAAAATTTGAGTCCGTTCGTCTTTTTCGTCAATTATCTTTTTGTTATTTCGTTAGTCAGTGTTACGTTTACAAGTTTAATACGGAGTCTTTTCTTGTTTAGATCGTGATATGTGGCATTTATGTGCTATGAAAGTTTTCCGAATAAGTTTTCTCGAACCAAAAATAAGAAGCTTTTCTTAAGCTGTTCCTGTTACTTGTGCGTTAGAGTGATATAACTTAACTCCTTTTAAAGCATTTCACCAGCCGTGCAAGGATCATGTCGTCCATAGAGACGCTGTTGACACTGCCTCAAAATGTGTTACATTTTCAAGTTTGCTTCCCCTTTCTCTCAGTTCATGTCCACTGTTTTGTATGGTGTCGTTTCGTCTTTTTGTTATTTAGTTTGTCAGTGTTTTTTTTTCAGTTTTCTGTAGTTTAGAATGTCGTTTATGTGCTGTGAAAGTCTGTTTGAGCAGTTTTCTCCAATCAAAAATCGTCAAGATATTTGAATTCTACCAGTTTTAGTCATGTCTGATGTCTCAGTAGTCCCAACAGTATAATTTTAATGGTTTACTGATGGGACTTATGAGAGAGAAGTTTTCTTTAAAAAAATTGGGAGGACGTTGCGTCTTTTTATGCTAGAAATGTTAGAGGGCATTTCGTAACTTCTTCAGTCGTTAATAGGTTAATAGATGTCTAGTTCTTATGTGCTCTGAAATTTGTCGATGTATACCTCGTCTAACTTCTTTTGGATGCCCTATCACTTTGTACGCCTTAGTCCGTTCTTGTCTTCTGCGTTATTCAGTTAAATTCTATAGTTCTGTTGTAGAATCGTTTACGTTTACTTGTCTGTTCATTGCCTTCTTTTTATTTGTCTAATACTAATCTCTAAGTCGTTTAATCGCTTCAAAGTCTGACAGCAAGTGCAGCCTAACAATCTTGGTCAGCTATTAGATTCACTTTTCGGTGGCAAGGTAAAGCCTCATCACGCCTAGTTCCTATCTATTATTGAAAAGTTATCGAGAAAGAAGCCGTTATAAGATTGTTTGTATACCATTATTATAATGTGTGGTATTTTTATTATAACTCTTTGAAATGAGAAATAACAAAATAAGAATGGTGCCACGTTCGTAGTTTTAAAACTTCTACTCAGTGAATCCAACAGTCGGTTTCCTACAAATGTCATTAATCTTGAACACATTGTGTACCAATATATACCTGTCTAGCTAGATTTATAATTAAGCGTGGCTTCGGCTCATCATGTCAGGGAACGCTAAGAAAGGTGTTGCAGCTAAGAAGAAATCCCACATCATTATTACTGAGGAAAGAGCCCCACCAGACTGCACCAGCATTCAAGGCTCCCAGACAGGATGTCCGTTGGTTCACATCTGTAAAATCAGTGCATCAATGCCAGATATGTGACGCGGCATTAAATCAAAATATTCAAGATGTGATACTACCACGTCAGGATATGTCTTTGGTTACCATCTAAATGCTGATGGCGTATGCCCTTCCATCGCGTACAGATCACATATCCGAGGGGAGGGATTTATAACAAAATCAGTTATTGTAATGATATCTAAAGAGTATTATTTGTGTTATCTTTTCTGTTAATTGACCCTCAATAATAACATATTCAGTCATCAAACCATGATAACTTGGTATTAAAATTTGTTATCAATTTGGTATAATCCTTTTTTCTTAAGTGGCGAACAAGCCCAGGAGGCTGAAAGCCACTCTAATAAAGCTACAAAAAATCCTTTTCTCGGGTAGAGTATACCCTAGCAAAGTAAAATAACAAATTGATATCATATAAGCATCAAGTTTTATTATCTCAGATATCATTTTGATTTCACTTATTATCGCATTAGAAATTCAGTTATCAACATTGAGTAATTTCATTATCATTTGTTATTAATTTTTAAAGACGATTTTTGACGAACGTTACTGAATACTTCCGGCATGCTGACAAAGACTGAATATCACCAGCATGTGATAGATATAAAATTAAGCTTTTCACCAGAAGCCCTACTTAAGTTATTGGTGCATGAATTTGATATCTTGTTGATAACATAGTTCGAAATTTGAAGGAATTTGTTATAAAAAAAAACTCAATGATAATAAAACGAGTTAATTATGTGATATCCAGTTTATTAATTTGTTATCTCTTTTGTTATTTTGGCTGGTTATTCAGCCTAAATTATAACACTACAGTGATCAAACAGTGATAATCAGATATCATAAGTTGTTATCACTTTTGGCCGTGGCTCTACAGTGAGATCCCTTTACTGAAACAATCTTGTGTCGTGAAAACAATCATGAGAGAAGGCTAGAAGAGATTGTGTTTGTGATCATTTATTTTGGCTCGGAATCAATCGACCACAAATCAGTGGTAGTGAACATTACTTGGAATTAATAACGGAAATTTGCGCAAAACTAAATACATTGGCACGGATTCCTGCGAACAAGGATTTTTGGCTATAACGTACGTGTGCTAGTATTTATTTTCAGAGAGCAAGTAATGCCATATGAGACTAGGACTACAGTTAATGCTTACGTCCCAACCGTATAATGAGAAATGGAGCATCACTTAACCTTCTAAGGCTAGATGCTCCCAACGACCTTTTTCAAATATATGTTGGTTCTGTACACCAAACAGCGGAGTCTGTTTAACTATTCTCTCCGACTATTCATTTCCCTTTTCCTTTGACAACTACTTTAGTGAAGTTTGTCAGAAGCAGATAATTTCTTCTCCATGCGAAGGCGCTAGGAGTGGACGGTAATTTATTGCTAGAACGAATAGACATGAAGAGAAAGTGTATTGATAGTTCCGTATAGGGCACGGCAGGCTTTGAAATTGAAAGATACAAGTTTGAAAACGAGCGGAGGGCATTGAACGGTAGTATCCGAATCAGGCACATAACCCTTTACCATACTACCCCATGCAGGGTAGGCAAGGGGGAGGAAATCCGCATAAATGCCGAAGTCCGCGTTGTCGTAACACTAATAAGTTTATAAATTGTTCTTTTAACTGCCTTTGATGCTCTTTTCAACGAACATTCACCTGCTCTCAACTTAGTAATCTAGAAGCACTTCGACAGTTATTGATTGAGAGTCTCCTATGCCAACACCTATATAAGGTCTGGTCCAGTTGCTACCAAAATATTAGTGAAATGAGCAAAATTCGCTCCTGACACTAATATCACCGCGCTCCTTAAGGCCCATCTACAATGGGGAGCGCAACGGCGTGCAGGGGGCGGCTTTTGACAATTAATCCATATATTTTATGTCAAAGATGCCGCAAAGCGCCGTCTCGCTTCCCATTGTAGCTGAACCTTTACACTCCTACACAAGTGCTCGTAAATGACTACGTCATAATATTTTTTTTACTCGCTCGATCCGTGATTGTTTATTGTGTGCGCTATAAAACGTAATTTTTCAACCGATTCCAGTCGAAATTGGAAAACTGGTTCTACCTCGCTACAACATTGTCAAGTCGCAATGTTTGAAGGTTTATGTGGTAAAAATTCAATTAACTCAGTTAAACCACTATAAGTCATTCCTAACCCAAAAATTTCACATGGATTAAGTTGACCAATTGTTCAAAACATGTTCAAAACTAAATAAGATAATTGGTTCTTGAATGACTCCATGGCAGGACTTTTCCGTTTCAGCTTGGTATTAAGATAAATCCTCGGATAACGAAACAAGTCATTCAGTACTGGTTGTAAGATATGACACGTCCTTTGTGCATTGTATTTTCATGATATAAATAGAAGCACAACAAAGGTGTACTCCTTGCTGTAAATATGTACAAGTACTAAACCCACATCACTCAGTCGAAGAGCAAATATAAAAAAAATCGAAACAAGAAATGGCAAACAGCAGTAAGTGCACGTTAAGTAAGGTATGTAATTCCAAATGACCTTCATCTCCCATCTGTCCTCTTTCTTTGCACCCATCATATGACTCACTTTCGAGCACATCAAGACAGCCGGATGAAAACTGCTGCGGACGGACAAACATCCACAAGAGCATGGGAAACGCTATTCAAGGATCATCATCCCAGTAGCACCATTTATCAGTACCAACCAATGCTTGATTACGACCTTGTTGAGGTTATATTTACAAACCAATCCTAGCCGTTTGCATCAACAAATGAACATCATCAACGCCATCATCATGATCGTCATGAAGCTCTCATCGAGGACCGACCGGACTCGTAGCTTTTCGTTGACATATAGTTCTACACGTAACACATCTCAGCTCGGCCTCCTGTTTGGCCGGGAGCGTTTCCGGAAAAGATAACAGAAACCAAATCAACATTCGCCTCTAGGTAGTCACATAGTCAACCAAGGGTAAGGAACAACGTGAACAACGTAATTGAGTTTCGGCAAAGTCATTTTCGGAAGAAGCTCATTACGTCAGCAGGGTAAAAAAAAAACAATGCTCTTCCAGTTGATGTTGGTTCAATGTGATTTTTGGTTGGAAGCTGGCGGAAGAGTTTCGGAGATTGTCTCATAATTGACCGGAATAAGATTAGTGATGCATTGAATTTGATTAACAGTAATGGTCGAACAAAAACTAGACATGCATCGGCATTAAAGAGGCCATCGTTTATTCTATTTGAGAAGCCCTAATTTCCGTAAGGTTTCTAGCAGCACATCATAACTTTCGGAAAACATACGTTAGAGTGCAGTAACCAACAACATTATCCTGGTTCTACGCCTCTTAATAAATTCAATCTCCACAGTTTCCTTAGAACTGACAGTAACTGCGAGAGTTTGCGAGAGTTTCTTCCATGCAAATGCCACGGTGTGGTTAATCCGGCATTCTCGGAGCACATTTCAAAGAATGGAATTTATAACAAGCTAGTAATACGTTTAGGGTAGGGTGCCACATAAGCATAGGAACTTTCAAATTATTCGACAAAAGTTGATAAAATTGTTCCAATATTACCGAAACAATTAGACGTGCGTCATTTCAAAGTCTGCCATTCGTAAAACACAACTGGAATCGAAAATCGGGCTGCGCTTGACATGCCGGATATAAGATTTTAACCCTAGTTGCTGCAGTACAATACATTTATTATGAAAACCCTGGGCGTGGATGCTCTGCAAGAGAGCAGAACAATGAATAACCCATTCAGGTGAATAACCGAATTTGCAATCTCATACACCCACGCATACACACACAGCTTTTGTCAGAAACAACCGCTCGAAAAGCTTTGCGTAACACCACCCCCACCTAGCATAACAAAAACTGGAACAGTTGAAAAGATTCGTCCCACCCCTTTATGTTGCTCTACAACTACACACTGCTATCAATGATTTCGATGTTTTCTCCGCCTTTACAAACCCTGTAACCTTGAATGTTTGCAGTCGTAAGCCCCTCACATTTGATTCTGTTTTCTTTCTTCCGTTTGAAGCTTTCATCCATGACAAAGCAGCCTCTGGGCCTCTGATGCGCGCTTAAAAAAGGAATCCCAACTCTTTCACTTTTGAATGCAGCCCCATTGCTGTTGTTGTCGTTGAGCGAGAAATGTTATATCACAATTCCTCAACCAGGAAGACGAATCACCCGCTGGTCTATTCCAACACATTATCCTACTTAGGAGAAGATCCTTTGCCTTTACTGTGCTACGTTTCCATGAACAGTGCTGTTCCATTTTCGCAGCTTATGTTTATAATATTGGTATTTATGTTGCGAAAGCACTGCCGATCCGAACGACGTAGACCCATCGGAACGTGAAATCCCAATGGCTTCATCAACGACAACAACGATAGTGGATGAGTGATTAGTTCCTTACCCATAATAGAATTTGTAGTGTAAACAATCCACCTCTGAGCTGGACCGGCAGAAAAGGAGCTGCTTTGCCTCCTGGGGTAAGCCAAATAGACGATCGTTCGTCGCTTCGCTGCTCCGACAGTGGACAGTGACATTTCAAAGGCATTAGAATGTCCCATGTTTACTCTGTCACGTGGAGAGGTGTGTAGAAACAAAAATACTTCGCTGCCCTGTTCGGCACTCCATGTACGGCCTATTCCAGCCAACGAACGGTCAGCAGAGCGGACATGGGCCCGAGTTTTGCACACACACAGCGTTCATGTAGAACAGCATGTTATCCTCTGGGACCGGCCACTTGGGTTCGGTTGCTTGGGTGGTAGCGCAGTAATTGGTTTGCTTGACCAAAATTATTTTCTTATTGTTATTGGGGCTGGATAAAATCGGGATGGGAAGTGGAAACACCGCTGGGGTCGGGTAGACATCCATTAATAGCTACAACGCAAGCCTTTGAAGGTTTTTTTTTATCTCGCAAGCGTATATGTTCGGTGTTTGCCGAATACGACAGGTGTACTTCCTTCTTTTGGTAATCTGTGTTGTTGTTGCTATCGGAAAGGCTGGTATCTGGTAAAAGGTGTGAGATCCCTTCGGGTAGGATTATTGTTATTAAGATATAATACCCATTCATCGGAAGAAATTTATGATGTTATAATGGGAGGGCCTAAGGGACGCGCTGTGAATATAGGAATGGCACTAGAAAAGGATCTGATGTGGACATGTGGAAGCTTTCTTCAGGCTTTGGGCCCAACCTGTCCACTTTGAGCAGGAAATTTAATTGAAATCGAGACCCATTTGTTTTTAAATTCCTGCAAAAAAGAAGACATATCAAAGATTTCATTCACGAAGATTCCATTGACCTTAGGCCGTTTTCAAATTCATCGAGTTTCAGCCGAGCACTCTGCAGCACACTGAAGAAATCTGTAAGTCCCAGACGAAATAGGCCTATCTATCAAAAGATAAGCTTTTTGTAGTGGAATTTAACGGAATTTGCTCGCGTTTACTAGTGATAGTTCATTTTTTTAAAGTGATCGAGTGGTAATTTAAAATTTCCTTAGTTTTCAATTTTACCGGAACACATACATAGACAAAGTGAGGGACAGGCAAGTTTTGATCAACTTTGTAGTGCTCTAACTTCATGAAATATTATCCGATTTAATTTCGCTAAGAAGCATTCGACTGGAAAATTAATGTTATTTTATATCTTGGTAACATAATCGACCATGGCTCCTGGACACCGGAATTGTTCCGGGTTTCAGGAGAGGCTATCTCACATGTTAAATTTGTGATGAGATTTTGTACAAGATGCCGTTGTCAGAATTTTTAGCAAACGGACATAATATTTACCAAGCGAATGAAATGTCGATTACAAGAATCGGCCTAAAAATTGACTGAGACATGGCCATTTCTTTGAAACAGGTTCTGATAAAGGGTCCTGGATGCGGTTAGCTCTTTATTTTACTCAAAACATGCCATGTGACAGCTTTTCTTCTTGGTTTGTCATCACAAACCTTATTATAAACTTAAAGTAGATCCTTGACCATATTGGCCACTCCCGGAATCACCGGAACGTCACCGGGGGAACCTGTAGTAGGGACCAGTTAGGCATTTATTCCAAAACATGACGTGCGGCAGCAAGTTCTTCATGATTTTTCATAAGTATGATTTTGATAGACTTGAGAAAGCCATTGGCTACATTGGCTATTCCCGGAATTTTTTTGGGGGGAATCTGTAGGAAAGATTAATTACGATTTTACCACAAAATATGGACTATAAGACGCACTATAGCCTGATCCAGCTTACCTCTGAGGATTAATTTATTTAGCATTGGTTCAGATAAGCAAACAATAATTCGATTGAGTCTAGTTTATTAGTAGCGAGTTGGTCCTCAATCCGCTTCCAGGGCGGCTTCAATGGGGATGGAGCTGAAAAGAGTTTGAATGACGTTCAATACTATTTTATACCACTAGTCGATCAAAGTTTTGTCCAATTACTTCAAGGACGAAGGGGTGGGAACACATTCCGAACCCTTGCTTCTAATGTTGACCACAACCATGTCCGGTGACTGAGCAGGCCACTCAAGGTGATTTAAATAACTTGCGTGGTCCTCATACCACTTTTTAATGAATTTTGCAGTATGGATTGAAGCGTGGTCATCCTGGAAGACGCCGTTCGCCTCTTGAAATGTGGATAGCATCATGGGAAGTACCTAGTTGTAATTTAAAAATGATAATTCTTTGTAGTGTACGTCACCAACAGTTGAAATACCTGCTCATCCAATATGGTCTTGTAGTGCTCAGCCTTCATTTTGCCTTTTACGGCGACAATTGGACCAACTTCATGCCAGGATAAAATATAAAACCCACTCTTCTCTATATTCAATCGAATTATTGCTTGCTTATCCGAACCAAAGCTAAATAAATTGATCCTCAGAGGTACCAGGAAGCTGGATCAGGCTAGACAGTGAGTCTTATAGTCCATATTTTGTGGTAAAATCGTAATTGATCTTTACTACAGGTTCCCCAAAAATGTTCCGGGAATAGCCAATGGCTTTCTCAAGTCTATCAAAATCATAATTATGAAAAATCATGAAGATAGAGCTGCCACATGGCTGTTTTGGTGTTAAATGGTGTCTGTAACTGTGGTGTCTGTAAAAGTAGTGAATAAAGAATTTTGAATTTATTTCAGCTGAATCAATTTACAGGAAATGCAAGACAAGCCTCCAAACATAACGTTAGAGCTTTGGTCTTAATGTGATTCCTGTCACTGTAAGTGTGTGCGTGTAGAGTGATGCCTCTGTTTTGTCAGAACAGTTATCGAAACTTTTTTTTTGCTTTTCAGTTATCGAAATGGCGAATTCTACGTCAAGGCAGACTGAAGGCAGCTTCACGGGCACGTGCACGTGGTGCTCAAGGACAAGAACCTTCTAAATACGCCAGAGATCCAGCCAATCGAAAAATATGGGACCATCGTCAAGCGGAAACCTGAAGAAGACACAAAAAACTGTTGATAATGAGAAGCAGTCAAAGGAAAATTATGTTCTGCGGCGAACAAACTGGACGAGGTGGTTGAACGGTATCTAATGGTAGGTTCAAATTTTGATCGTAACACCATTTAAGAGTGTAAACTTTCAAAAGTTGGGCGTTAAAAAATGCAGTTTTTTTTTTTTGCTCTCTGTAGAGTCAAAACACAACTGCAACCATTCATTACGATTATTGTTACATTACCCATTTTTGATTTAGTGCAAGTCAAATATCCTGTCACAATTAAAATATGATTGACATTGGTTGACATAGCCCCTGATCCCAGTTAGGCTCGACTTGTTTTATAAAGTCTAATACCCTACCAGGATCATTTTGCCAAATTTCGGGGGCTCTAGTAACCCTTTTCCAAATATTGACAACCTTTGATTGAATAATGCTCCACAATTGCAGAGTATATGTTCTGCAGTTTCAGTTTCAAATTGGCAAAAACGACATTCTGTAGAATGAATACTTTCAATTTTATTTAGGTGATACCTACTCGGGCAGTGACCAGTTAACAGACCAGTAATTACCCATAGGTCTTAAGATTTAGTAAGATTTACTTGGTCTTATAAATCTCTTGGCTTGTCTGCATGTATCCTTTGCATCTTTGCAAATCTGTATTTCCTCGGTAAACAAATTTTCACACATTTAATAATGGCATGAATTTCTGCTTGAAATACCGTTTGACTAGGTCCCATTGGTATAGCTTTCCTGATTCTAGGGCCATAAACCCCAGCTCAAGTAGTTTCTCCAATTTTCGACCCATCCGTGTAAAACACAATGGAACCTGTGCGCAAACTAGGTCCAGCTGATTGCCATACATAGCGGCTTGGTTTAACCACTTCAAAGGGAACTTCTTAGTTTGTCTTCGTTGTCATCCAGTCTTCTATTGTTTTAACATCTGAGTTTAACTTGAAATTCTTAAGGATCTTTAAATGTCCTACCATCTAAAATCTTATTGTATCGTTTGAACTGCAGGGCAATTTGCGCAGTTAAAATGTTAGGTTTTAAAGGTATGTGCGGCGGAATGTTGCCTCTATGCGCAAGAAAAGTGGCCAACGCCTTGAAACGGAATCCGAACATTTCCATCAAAGATGACGGAGACCATTTGGGAATGTCACCTGTGGTCATATGCAAGATCTGACGTGACGTCACGTTGGAGTATGCATTAGAACCCTGCTAGAATTAACAAGTCGACTAGTTTCCTTCAGCCTCACCTATAGATCCCACACATAGGGTTACAAAGCCACCCAATCAAGATGGTAAGTAACTCGATTGCCAAATCAAAAGCGCGTAAGTTATAAGCCGGATTTTAGTCTGCTCCTAGACCAGGAGTTTCAATGATTCCAGTTTCATGTTAATGTCGCTGGAACCCAAACACAAATTTACTATGGCATTTACTACGGTACTTAAGTAAAACGGGGTACCTTTGATAATGTGGGTTATATTGTTAGCACAGGGGGCTTTTAACTAAACGGCAATAGTAGAGATACATATATTAAAGCTTTATATTAGTACGAGTGCAATAAGTTATAAAATACCCGTTTTGTGGTTACTACAAAAATTTCACATACCAAGTCATTGAACTTATGTCAAGTCATTGAACTCATGTCAAGTCATTGAACTTATGCAAAAAAAATTGTCAAAATTTAAGTCTTAAAAAAAGTTCTTGATTTGGTAGGCGTTTTCACCTGTTTACTGAAAAAGAAATTTTTGTGGTAACAAGGACTGTGAATCAAGATATTTATGTAAAAAATGTTTCCAAAAAAAGGTTGGACCTTTTTTTATTTTAAAGAGACTCATTTTTTCGTGCTGTTTTTGGCAAACTTCGCTTTATGTCACTACGGATTATGGCTCAGGCTTAGGAATGCAAAACCATCAGCAACATGCATATCATACCCAGAGATCTGCGACATGAAAAAACCGTGCATTTGGTGAAATTAGTATGGAAAACGAAATTATAAGACATGACGTATTTGTTAAAAGTTTACTCTCAAGAACAATGTTAATTGAACGTTTCAGAGATATGTAGAAAGATGTCTAATCAATTTATGCAAAAGCTTAGGTGCTATTCATAAACCACGTAGGCATTTTCTGCGGAGTGGAGGCGGGTTTGACGGGGTGGAGGCGGGTCTACGCTCCATACAAAATTTCGAAAAAATGTATGGAGAAAAGTCTGATTTTCAAAACTGAGTCTACGTGGTTTATGAACAGGCCCAAAGAAATTTTAATTGGGAATGCATGAATCATTAACGATCAAATTCTGACCATTTTCATGACGCTCCTAATTTTCGATTATCCAATTTGTTGCCTGTTATGTTTACCAACATCAAAACTTACAAGCTCGCCAAAACTATAACCCAATTGCAAAATACTGGGCTATCGTTTAGTGGATCCTCAAGAAAACTTAGAAAACCGTTCGAAACAGTTCAAACCAAAATAGCGTTCTTCAAAAAATTATTTGCCTCCATATAAATTAGTAGTACAATGATTTGTTGAGCGTTCAGTTTCTCGTTCTATAATGACAAAATTTGGAACTTTCTGGAATATTTTCTGATATTTATATTTTCGACCGGCCAATCTTTACCGAAATCTCAATCAAGCATGATTCGGGATGGATCAACAACTAATTGACATCAGTTTATCCGTCCAGCTAGAGCATCTTTTAGGTTTAGTCACGCTATTATCCAACTTATCGCGATCATTCGGTCGAGTTCGTGAACTGTATGATAATGGTTTCGAATGTTCCTTTATCTTCGAACAATATTTAGATTGATGAACTTTTTGCCTCATATTTACACAGCTTTCCAGTTAGGTATACACAATGAGAGCGAAAAGAAACCCAAATTTCAAAGCAGAGGTCTCCATTCTCTCCACCAATGTTTTCACAAGACGCAATAAACCAGCAACTCCGCTTTTGACACCTATCGTAAAGTGGAAAAGTGCCAAACATTACCGCGACCCGAGTAAATGTTTGTAGTCCAAATTTGTTCCAGTAGTGCTATGCCAAGCGTAGCGACGACTTGGAGCAGTATTTTTCGAATGCTAGTAGCTGTGTAGACAAATTCACATTTTATGTAAATTTATGCATGGCTGTAAAAGTTTAGCACCCGAAAAAGCTCGATGCCACTACTCAGGGGGGGAGCGTTCTCTCTTGACACGTTTTACCAGTAAACAGGTAGAACGAGTTCGGAGCTCTTGTTCGGGCCCAGATTGCGTTCGATTCTGTATTGTATCCGACAGGTAGTCGGGCTCCATCGTGTGAAGGTTGAAATCTATTCAAAGCGACATTATTCTTGCTTTCAGCCCCGTAGGGAAGAATCTGGTGTGGTTTCGCGGGGGTCTTGTTATTTGTTTCATAAGAATTTGGCACGTTTTTTTCATCGTACAAGTAATAGAGTTAGCTATCGAACGACTTTTTACGTTAACTTTCGCAATGTCCGACTGCGTTCAAAAGCACATTCTTGTTACGCTAAGCTTGTATGTTGGGTGCAGAGAACGTTCGATAAACTCTAGTTGTTTAGTGCATGAAGACAACGCGTATAACATTCATTTTTCCTTTCTTCGGCATTGATGAAGACGGAAAAAACACCGCCGTCGTCAAGAAAAGAAAACATCTTATGTTCCATCTGTATCCACACCATAGCACCGGTCGTCGTCGTATTTGTACTCGCATTGGTGGATGATTCTTTAAGTTCCCGTGCCTCCTCTGTGTTTCTCCTCCTACTACTCCTCATTGTAGTTTCCGCTCTCTGTCACACTCGACGAAGTCACCACACAGCCGACCAGCACCTCCTTGGGAGTCGGTGGGGTCAAATTTATTATAGGCTTGGGAAAAACGGGGGGCCACAGGTAATTGAGAAATTTAATCGCGTTAGAGTATAATTTACTGCTGCAGAGGATCAATTCATCGTTGGTCGAGAGAGGGTGTTTGTTTGCGTTGGTTGGTGTTGTTGTTCTGATTCGTTTTTAAGACTTTAATGCTGGAAAATGTAAAATACGAGGGTTGATAAGAATCTTCAGAAGACGATGTTGAGTAGCATTTGGTGTAAAATGTAGATAACTGTTGAATTGAGACGAGTGTGGGGTCATGAGTTTAAATCAAACTCAAGCAGTTCACCTCGCCTTGTACCAAAATTTCAAATAGCTCAACGAAACTTCTTCCACAAAAGCTCCACTTTCATTACGAGTCGTTCTCTCGGAATTATCAACAATGTCCAACAGAATCCATTATTCAAATAAGCCATCACGAATTCAGGATCGCATTTTAATTTGTTTTCTGCCAGGTTGGTGCTAAGCTTCGCCTCCATCGATTCACCCCTCGAAACCAGTCCACCAAACACCGCGCGGTCATGTCCGTCTCGGTTCTCTCGCCCCATCATGCAGAGGACTGCGCGCGGCCTCACTTTACCTCCCAGTTGGCTTGGACTTACCTTTAGCGTCTCAAGCACCGGGTGCTTTTTTCGTGCTCTGATTATGCTTTCGTTTCTCTTTCGTTTGAAACCTCCTCCGCACTCTGCCTAACTTCCTGTCCCATGTCTTCCGCTAATTCTCATTCCATACTTTTTGGCTTTGTAGTTCGTTCTCTGTTTACTTTCGATCTCTTTGTGCTTGCTGGATCGCTTGTTGGCATGAGTTCTTTTCGTATCCGTGCTTTTAATCGTGTATCTCTTTCCATTTGTAGGCACTGCCGGGACCCGACAGACGGATTTCTGCAAGCCAACACAAGTAACAACAGTACCATCACTGTTTCAGAGTTCCCAGCGTTCTCCCCCCTCTTCCTCTGGCGGGGCTCTCAAATGTCAGAACCGCGTGACTGAATTGGTATTCTCTGTCGACGATGGTTTGCGTCATTTACAACCGATTCACCACACCACGAATACCGTGTTTTCCGACTGGACGAGCTGGATGGAAGCACAAGAGTGCGCGCGCGGACTGGAGCAACAGAGCACACTGTATATCAATGGAAGAGAATGTGTTTTGAATTTTTGTTATTACCATTTTTGCTCTCCAGTGCACAAGAGATTCCTACAGCGTCCCCCAACTCCTCCGGCTTTGGGTTGTAGTCGACGGGGGGTCTAATGAAGCCATTGCTTATAAACAAACGTAATCAAATAAATGATTAGTTTTGGGCCTTGAACTACGCAAACGAGTTATGCCGTGTTCTTGGTTCACCCCGGAATATACCGCGACTGGAGTTCGACCCTGTAGTATTTCACTTTCCGTCGTCGTTGGGGCTCTAGAAGAAGTTTACAACACTCCTCCCGCCTTTGCAATGCTGAACACAAGCACCGGGGTAGATTTCAGTTTCACTCAACAGCATTAGTGTTGCCTGCCTGCCATGCCAAGACCGGTAGAATTCAATGGAGCTTTCGACTTTGTCGCTACGTCTCCGACACACAAACACATCTAGAGCTTTTTTTTCGCTTCCTTCTTCTGCACTTATCTGCCTCAATCATTTGCCACTCCGGTAACTATTGCTGCCATGCTCCAGCGTTTCTTTACTTGGGGGTGTCGTAACCAGAAAATCTCGCTAGCTCTTTCTCTCTCTCTCTCTCTCTCTCTAGTGGAGATACCCTGTACTGTCTGATTCCGACCGAGTTCAGTGAAGGATGCAGGAAAAGCCTTCCCTGGTAGAGTTCAAACCTTTCCCGATATGAGTGTGCTCACAAAACGAACCACATGTGCGAGCGACCCGATTGTGGTGGCTGTATACTGTACTTATTACCAGTGGTATTATTATTGGTTTTACTCTTGTTGCTACTTCTTTTTGTTTGTCTGTCTGGCTGTTGTTTGGAGGAGCTGCTGCTATTGATGTTATTTGATCTTTTGTTGAACTGCGCTCTTGAGAGGTACTCTATCGTATCGCCAACCTCATCGCTTCCTTGGGACCCCCTAACTCCGGTTGTGGTCGATGGGCGAAGAATCAGATGGCTAAAAATAAATTAATTCCGAAATTAAAGATGTACCGGGCTGAGATTGGGGCTTTCAGCACCGGATGTTCGATGGGATTCTCCGGTTTCTAGAGAAAAAACGATTAGCAGTAGAATAGGCATTAGAGCTTCCTTTGATCTTTGGATGGGTTGTTTACGAAAAATTTATCTAGGCTGTTGGCTTTCCGGAATTCATTTTAACTTAGTACTGTTAAAATTAAAATGAAATAAAATGGCAGAGTGAGAGGTGGCATTCGAATAAAAGCTTTCGTGCTGGACTATCGAAATCTCTTGAAGACGAAGACGATCTCTTTACAACAGCCACACCGTAAATCACGGCACGTACGAGTTTTGAAAATGAAACACACGGCGTCTTTCATTGCTTTGAAATTGCACCGGGCGACACACACACAGCAGTGTCCATACCACTATTGTCTCTGCCCACAATTTACGGTTAACAAATAGCCAAATTCAATTATCCTTGCTACATTAGGCAGCGCGGAGCTATTTTTCGGCACGCAGATTATTTGCACCTTTGTTGCGATGTGGAACGCACGGCGCAAACATTTTGCAGTGATTTTCTATGGCCTATAGAAGGTTGTACAACGTAAGTTGGTTTAGTGCTTCTTGGTGGTAATAAAATCGGCTATTCATAAAATCAGTAGATCGTATTTTTCGTCAACCAAGTCTATCACATATCGAGTCGCATTTCCCAGATGGCATATTGCTATGAGGTTAATTATAGAAATAATAATAAATTTTTATTGCTGGAACATTTTCACCATATGAACATAATCCTTTTCCCAATCAAGCATTTTACCGTACGTTTCTGATCACTCGATTTTAACATTCCTGATTTTAACTTGCGACGAAACAAATTTGAAAGGGAACATCAATATCACCAACAAAATAGAAGGCGTCTGCCAATTTATGCTTGAGAAAGTTATATTTTAAGATAAGGATAAAATTTGTTTAAATTTGTTGTATTTCTGAATTGATTACTATATTGCTTGTTCCAAGTACTTCATTTGAAAATTCAATAGAGAAAGTTTATTCGATGATAAAAACTGAAGATGGTGCGTTCCAAACTCATTGAGTTCAGTAAATTCTCGATCCACGATTCACAATGGGAACATGTTTAACTTTAATTATATCGAATGGTGAGACCATTCCTTTTTTATTACAGAAAACATGTTTCAGTCGATTTCGATCCCCAACTAATTTTCTTCGGTTGCTCATATCTTCTTTTCTTCTTTGTTGCAATTCAAAGAACAAGAAAAACCCACACGAATATCACTGTCTGTAACAGCACGGTCTATACGATTAGGAAAATAAGGTCTGTATCCGCAATAATCCGGACACCTCAAAACATGAATAAAACATAAATTTTGCATTATATTTTCGTCGTAGTTGTTTATTTCAGATTCATGAAATGTGTTTTAACAATTCGTGAAGACAAAACATAGTTATTCGGCATTTGCATAAAATTTTCATCAGAGCTTCCGCTTCATCAGAGCCCAATATCTCTCGATTGGTCGTAGCTCTGGGCAATTTGGCGGGTTTGAGGTTTTTGGTACAATGTTCACTTGATTTGCTTGGTACCACTCCATCACAGTCTTAGCATAGTGGCATGATGCCAAATCGGGCCAGAACAAAGGTTTTTCTTTGTGACTTTTGATGAAGGGTAGCAATCGCTTCTGCAGACACTCTTTCTGATAGATCTTCTTGTTGATTGTGCCTGTAGTTACGAAACCTTGCCACACAAGGTATTTTTATGGGAAATTTCGATGCCTTCTTGGTTCTGAAATGCTCAGCTGTAGCATTTCTGGCCTTAGCAGAATTAAAATGCAGCCCTGGAACTGCTTGAAATCCTCCAGGACATAACAACGCATGAAAACCTCGTCAAATATTCGCAGAACAAACGTCGATCCCGTGATTTTGCTGCCAAGTTCTGTTTGTCGTTGCGATTTGGAACTGTTTTTACTTTATACGACTTCCTCTCCATCGTCAAACGTTTCGAAAATGATTTGAGCACATCGTGAACAGTGGATTTAGGCAAATCCAATGTTTTTGCAAGGTCCCGTATTGACAAGTCAAGATTTGCCGTACGCCCGTACAAAACTCGCTCGCGCACTGGTTTTTCTTTCGTCGCCATCTTGAGTACTACACATGAAATGTAAATATCAATCATAGTCTTTTACATCATAGACTCTCAGCTGAACCACAGTGAAATTTTTCATTCCTACGTGCAAAATTTCAAAAGTTACAATGATTTGAAGGTGTCCGGATTATTGCAGATACAGACCTTCTGTCTTCCTGTCTTGTTTCTGATTGTGATATTACCTGCATAACAGTTCAAAATATAAATAAAAAAGCTAGACTAAGAAGCTAGATTGCAATGAATCCAATGAGCAATGAGTTTGTTTCTAGTTAGATTGCAATGCCATTTCACACGATTTTGTTTCGCTTTTTGGACCCTATGGACGCTATGGACCCTAACTTGGAGAAAAATGCAACATTGGTTGTGGGCAAAATGCAACAAATCAATTCGCTTTGAAAAAATAAATATGAGACTGAGGTTGTGCAGTGTATTAGTTAAAGAGTGTGAGATTGAAGTTCGAAAGTCCGATGGCTCATAGAACGATCTAGATTCGTTATCGGGATTTAAACCGTGGCCGATAGCGTGATGGCTCTTGATGTTAACCATGCAGTCAATTGAACAAGTTGATAGGAATGCAAAACCCTTCATTTGCTTAGTTTGTCGAGGCACTCTGAGGCACAGCAACGAAGGCAAATGAAGATGTTTTCCACCAATCTCTGTGCAACCTGTCGCTCGCAAAGACTTGCATTGCGTCGTTCATTTCATTAAACGATTTATTGATCAAAAAGGGCAAACTTGATAAAAGGGAGATCGGAGTCTGACGATAGCACATATAAGAGAAAACTAAAAAAAACATTTGTTGGCGAAATTCCGACCTTGGCGAATAGCAATGCGGCTCTCTGGGATAATCGTTCATCCATATTAAAAGTTGATGATTATTGAATAAATAATAGGGCTGTGCCCATGGTTGCTTCGCCTGTCAAGGCACAAAGCGGTACAGCGATAAATACAAATGAGTTTGTTTTCAAGGAATCTCTGTAGCCAGTTTGTCGCACACAGTTGCATAGCTTAGTTTATAAAACGCGTTGTGGATCAAGATAGGCAAAATTTCCTTTTTCGAATCTTGCGGCTTTCTGAAAAATTACATGCAACATTTGCATATGGCCCATTTTTTTGCCAGCATTTCAATTTTTATGCGCGGTTGGTTTATAGCTTTGGGCTAACTTGGTAACTTAGCGTTTCATTCGCGAAGGTGAACACACCACTGTCTAGCTACCTGTTTCTCTGTGGGTTGTTAAGCTTCTCATGGCGATAACTAACAAAAGATATACTAAATTCTGGAGACTGTGAGCTTTTTAGTAGAATACCTGTATCTAGAAAAATAGAAGAGAGATTAGTAATTTCCATTTATTTCCAACTACCCTGATTGCTTATCTTGACAGTGCTCTTTTCAAGAGTTGGTAGAGCCTGGGGATGAAGCGTAATTTGGTGTATCGAACCATTTGAAGGTACCTCGAGACTTCCTCGTTCGCTGACTTTTTGATTTTGTATTTTCCGATCAAAAGTAAAAAAGTAATTAGTCCTGTCTCACAATTACCGTAATGGTTCGCAGCCATTTTTTCATTACTTTGAAATTTGGACTCAGTTTGCTATGCGTTCGATCGTGCCGACAATATCCAGCAGAATGAGTCTTCTGTTCGATCCCCACGACCGTGAACCTTCATCTAGGATTGGAGACGAGGTCACTTTCTCATCCCAGTTCGGTTTTTTCTCTCTTTATGGATCCAATGTACCGATGTACAAGTCTCAATAAACCGAACGTTTTCTCCCATATCACCGATCATACGTTCATAGTCTGCCAACAACCACACGAACATGCCAAAAAGTTACATCCAGGGTTTCTACTGTATTAAAAAGTATGTTTTATCTATGTTTAACTGCAACAAATCTTTGCAAAAATCTGTGCTACAAACTTTGAGCTGTAGAACTAAAATGGAAACTTTTCCGGTTCATAATTAATATTGAGTTGAATTCAAAATAAACAGATACATACTCATACAAACACATTTATTTTGATAAGCTGATACAAAACTGACTTTTCAAGAGGGCTTAAATGCAATTATCGGCTCCCGTATCGGATACTGATATACAACACAATGGCGGATCAAGAACGTGTTCAAGACACCGCAGGAATTCCGCAAGGTTCAATCCTGAGCCCGGTGCTCAGGAACACGATGTATGACGAAGTGTTGAGATTGAAGTTCCCAAATGGGGAAAAGATTGTCGGTTTCACCGATGACAGAGGCCTATGAAGAATCCATAGCAGAGATGGAGTTAACGGCCTCAAATGCCATCGATATTGTCGAGGGGTGGATACGCTCCAGGAAACTAGAGCTAGCTCACCACAAAACGGAGATCACGGTGTTCAACAACAAGAAATCGGAGCAAAGATCTACGATCAGTGCTCGCGATTGCAATATCCCTTAGGTATTTGGGGGTTATGATCTCGATAAGTAGTCCTTTACCAGCCACGTCGACCACGAATGCAAGAAAACGTCTATGGCTATATCGCCATTATCCCGAATGATGTCGAATAGCTCAGCGGTACAGGGAAGCAAGCGTAAGATCCTGACCAGCGTCACCCTGTCCATATTGAGGTACGGCCGGCATGGACCTCCGCCTTGAGTACTAAGAGCTACCGCGACAAGCTCAAAAGTATCCACAGGCTTATGTGCTTGAGTGTGGTCAGCGCATACCGCACAGTGTCACGCGATGCGGTATGCGTCGTAGCGAGGATGATACCCATCGGCATAATCATAACAGAAGACGTGGAGTTCTTCGAGCAAAGAGGCACGGGAGGTATCTCTAAGACCACTAGAGTCGCATCAATGGTCAAGTGGCAAAGGGAGTGGAATAATTCTATCAAACATCGATGCACCCACCGACTAATTCCGGAGATATCCGTATGGGTCAGTGGGCGACATGGGGAAGTTACCTTCCACTTGAAACAGATACTGTCAGGCCATGGTTTCTTCAGACATTATCTGCAAAAGTACGGACACCCCGAGTCCTCCGCGTGTCCCGTATGCGGGGAAGTGGAGGAAACCGAAGAACATGTGTTCTTTGTGTGTCCTCGCTTGAATGACGCAAGGAACGGCATGATAGTCTTGAGCAGTCGGGAAACGACCCCAAATAGTTTTGTCCAGAGAATGTGTCATCCTGGGACGCTCCAGGATAAAAGGCGAAATGACCAGCGACAGGTCAGGGGGACCAACTAACTACTAAAGTCTAAATGTAGTTAGACTCAAGCGGGTGCTTAATGCACCTCCCCGTAATAATACCGAAAATTGGTTTATGAGGGGGGGAGGTGCAAGGCTAGAGGCACGGATGAGTATTAGTGGGTCGAGGAGTTGGCATCCTCATCCCCACACTCTGAGTTCTTCAGGAGTTTGGATGGAGGTCCCCCTTCAAAAAGCAATAAATAAAAAAAAGATTGTTTTTGTTACTGGTATAAATCGGAATCGGTTTCAACATGCAGTAATTTTCTAAGATAAGCATCTTTTGCCTACATTGTGCAGACTTCTTCAGTGTCGTGTACTAATACTCGACTATCAGAAATCAGTTGGAATTAAATGGAAATTAATAATCTTTCTTCTCATTTTCTTGTTGAAAGTACATACTGCCTCAAGGATTTTTGCGATGTTAGATGAACTACAAGTAGGTTTTGCGAAATTAAAATCCAGATCTTTCAGAGAAGCATTTGAGACTATTCATTGTTCGAGGATGTTCAGGTATATAAACGATCGCCAAATATAGTGCGCCTTTATATCTCTCTACTAGTGTCGTTATCGGCGGTCACCAAGAGCCCAGATACACAAATTCGTTCATCGCCTCGATTTCGTTGCCGTCAATCTGAACTCACGATGGGAGGCTAACATCGTATACAAACGACGTATTTATGTTGATACTTTTTATAAGACGCTTGTATCATGTACTAACTTTGTAGTGTGAACAACGCATTTAAGACATTAAAACAAAATTTGTCAATATGAGATCGTCAATCACTTTTAACTTTGCCATCGAGCAACTTTTTAACATGCCAACCCGGTTGCAGAACTTTTACAGCTTTCAAATAGCATTGTCGAGTTTCCGATTTCCCTGTTCATCCGAAAGTATTACAATTATTTTTAACTGCCACAATCATTTTTAATTTTAGGAACTTTCAAGCTATAGCTCTAAATTCAAAAAATAAACCAAGCACACTTAAAACATTCATTAATTTTCCTCCGCAGAGAGCTAGAGGTTAAACCACCATACCCTTGAAAAAGAACAAAATCCTAATGAACCAGTTGATGAGCGCACACTAATCCCCCCCTGTCTACCCAGCCAACGATCCATCTTAGTCCAACACTGGAGTCCCTGTTTACGCGTCTACCCAAGGAGAAACGCGTCGAGACAGCATGAAAAAAAAATATGACAAAGAAAAGCTCGAATATTCAAAATCCCTTCTAGATATAATTGAAATACTTAATTGAATAATTTTGATTAGGGACAACCCTTAAGCAACAAGTATGAAATAAATAAATAAATAAATAAGTAGTGAATTCCGTATTCCGTCAAAATTGCCGCATAAAAAGCGACTAAACTGTATACGCAAATTGACCTAGTAGGTTGAAAAGAGCGGATGTCGAAAGCTGCGGTACGTAAGGACGGACACGGAGCAGACGGCATAGCTTCATGCGATTTTTTTTTATGAACGTTCTACCACCACCGACCGCAAAACGTTCTCCAATGTAACACAATCTCCTCGCGCGCGCTCTCTCAACGATGTGGAAGATCCTTGAATCATACTGCTTGTTTCGCTTTTTTTTTCAAGTCCAACCTGTGATGGTGGTTGCCGGCAACGATGATGATGATGATGCAGATGACGATTGGCGTCCCTGAATCTGATGAAGAACAATGAAACCAAACCACCACGGCATACCAACCAACCAGCATCAGATCAGAACGGCTTTGACAGCAAATTTCCGCTCTTCGAGATTGCGTTTGGATCGGTTTATTCATATTCGATCTGCAGACAATCGACCACCATCGATGTACAGAGCGCAGTGTCTAATGACATTGTGATGCACCAAGGTGATTTTCTACGGTGTATTAATTTTGTTTTTTCCTGATCCGAGGAGAAGCCCCTAATGCGATTCTTTCCGGTTCATTTGGAATGTGAAAATAATGGAAGAAGGTTCTGTTGTTCGCCATTATCCATGATTCAAGAACAGATACAAGGTCGCAATCTCCAGTTCACGGTTCTCATTGAAATCAGTCCCAACTAGCTACCCTATAAACCAACTCACGACGAAACTTAAATAAATTAAAATTCCTCTCTCACTAAGCAGCAGCAGCACCACAAGAACAGTGACCGGTCTATCTAGAACAGGAACACATCACGGCAGAAACGTGATTGAGCCGTACAATTCTTCAACACAAACACAAATTGATAGCACAATAACGTACAGCCAGTCTGTTTCTCAACCAGCAAGACAAGACGACGAAACCAGTTTTCATCCACAGTTCCTCCACTACCTTCCACTTCATCTAGAAGACGTGTGTATCAAAACATCACAGCACTATATATATTCCAAACGTTCGCGGACGGACGGACGGACGAACGGAAGGATCGATTATCACCACCGCCGCAGCAGCAAACGCACATGCACACCAACGTACCTACTACCTTCTCATCTTTAGAGAGGATCTATGAGAACGAAAGAATCCCTTCTCACCGTCGCGTCAATGTTGTTCTTGCTCTTTCAACACGCATTGCAGAGGGCATCATCCCAGCAGCATCGTAATGTGACCCTTAAAAGTTCAAAGCCTTTTTGTGTGTTGTTGCTGAATCTTCGGTGGAACCTTGGTGGTTTTCTTTGTACCCTCCTAGGCTGGGTCCAGCGCAGCCTGCTTGAAGCAAAGTTTTATCCAACTTTGTCAGCACGGCACAGTGGAAGAGTTCTGGTTGATATTGAAGCTTGTTTGGGATTTGCGAGGAGGCTAAGAAGGGTTCCATGTTGACGACTAATAGCTTCCGTAAATCGGATTATCAAATTTATAGTAGGAAGTCAACAGAATATAAAACTTGCCTCGACACTTTTTAGGCAAATTGAAAATAAGTATGTATATTGAGTATGTCGAGTTGACTTCGAGTTCATCTCAGTTGCCGTGCATGTGGCAACGTTGAGTATGAGCCAATCTCTCTCGAATGGAAAAAAAATGTCTGAGTCGTGAACACACTGCACGCTGCACGACCTATTTCGGCATGAGCAGAAAATTGAATTCTATCCGAATAAGAGCTTATGGGAGTAAAGATAACTAAAATACAGTATTTGAGAATTTGAGTGACTACGACGTGAGATGAACCAGCCCAGGGCTGAAAATCTCGATAACAAAGGAATAAAAAAAAATACACAAAGGATTTTTTTGCACGGGGGATACGTTCCACTTTTTGTATGGAACCTTGTAAAAAATACTAAATAGAGTAAATAAATTCACATTCTTAAACATTTTATATCGCTCCGATTTTGTTTGTATGCGTTACCTTTCCATGCAATGATCAAAATACAGTTTTTTTTTTAATTTTGAGTATTTACACCAAAAATTGTGAATTTTTGGAAAAACTGCCATATCATTACTTTTTGCCCAAAACGTAAAACGTGATTCGAATAAGGTCGATAAGTTGTTCCGTTCTGGAGTTATCGCCGAAAACAAACCGTGTAAAAAAACCGTGCAAAAAAAAACCTTAGTGTAGTTTCTTGTCTGCTATTCAATTGAACTTAGTTACGTCTCGCGAGTTGCAAAAATCGACAGTTCACTGTTCTGTTTTTACGTCCCCTTTTCAAAATTCGTTCTCATTTCTCCGCTCATTTGCAACATATGTCAGCTCATTTCATCGTTGTCTAGGAATATGTTTCATTAGAATCTCTCCAAGAATCCTTCATTCGATCAGTTAACTCAACAGAGCTGTATTGTCGCAAATATATTAATTTAAGTTTCGAGCAGTCTTACACATCAAATTATCGTACATTTCAGATAAAACCAATGCTTTTAAAACTTCTCACCGATTGATTTTTGACAAAAAAAAAGCCTATGAATGATAGATTATGCAGGACAATTACCACGATTGAGAGTACAAGTTTTGAAAACTTAGAATTGTAAGACACGCAGATTTTTTTTTGGAATCTAAACATTAAATTTGGCAATTGTTTTCTCTCTGTTCTTGATTAAGTACAGTGAACTAATTTAACATGTGGACGAGACGCCATCAAAAGACCCAGGTTTGTGGAGCAACACGAAAAGCTCTTGGTGATATTCGAATTATAAATGGATCAGATGCATTACAGAGCCCTTCTGAAATAAGGAGAATCGAAAACACGAAAATCGTGTTGGACACAAGTGTTTCAGAATTGTTCCGCTAGTATCAAACCATGTATATCAACCAGTGTTTGTCAGCACGATCATTATGCTAAAAAGGAAAAAAACAGGCCATCTCAATATCACGAGAAGAAAATAACTGTTATGAGCTTCCTTGTCATTCTCAAACCATCATGCAGTCGTAAGATTTGTTTTTTTAAAGTAGGACTATGTTTTCCTCTTCTAAACCGGGTGTCATTTTGAAAATTTTGAAAAATGAGAGCGTTATGCTAAAGTGAAAGGTTTTTGATCTCTAATAACTTTCTTTCAACTGAACACAACGACTTAATTCAAACACCATTTGATTAGGAAAACTTACAAATTTTTTGCATTGGAATTACAATTAAGTGCTATTAGTATAAGTAGTTCAATTTTTTACTTAAAAATTACATATTTTTGCTTCCATACAAATCTTCGTATGAATAGGTTGAAAATATGTTTTCCCTATTCGGGTCCTCAAAAACGAGTAGCAAATGGTTCAAATTGTCTTCTTCTTTTTATTTCATTTAGTTTCATTGCATGATGAATACAGAAATAGCCACACCCCTTAGCTGCACCATTATTTTGACCCACCCCCCACCCCCCCTCCCACCCTCTCTTTAGGATTTTGCTTCGTGCTGTATTTTTGTGCCTCTCTTCATTCAGGGCTATGACATCAACGCTAGTATAAAGCACGGGAAATGAACCGAAATGATTTCATTTTTCGACACGAGCTCTCAGCTGAGGGTTGGGACAGAGATTTGTCCACTCACTACAGTCCGCGCGGTTGTGGTATGGGGGAGACAGAGTCTTGCAAGACCGGCTAACCGAATAGTTATCGGTTTCCATGGCTACCCAATGCAATGATAAAATTTTGGGCCACTGAAAATTGTTCATTTATCCCTTATGAAATCATTTCGATTCGTTTTGCGTGCTATATGATAGCATTGAATAGCATGGTCCAGAAATATGAGGATCACAAAAGTGCAGTAAGGAGCAAAATTCATAAGAAGGGACGGATCCAAAGCAAAATTTTGGAAATATTGTATTAACATTTTAACCAACCATATTTGATACCCATCACTATTTTTTTCATACAATTTTGCTTGCTAAAGTTTCGAAAAAAATCTCTATCATAATTTTCTTGCCCGATAAGATTTTCAGACATATTTCAGTACAAATTGTAGGTCACTTTACCTTGAAAATAACATTTTCCAGCCCTGATTTCAACACTCGTTGGTTTATGGATGAAGAATGTTTAATACTTCAGGTATTATTTTTAAAATTCCACGCTAAAAGTTCTTCCGGAAATCCTTTTGTTTTTAAAAATTTCTACTTGTGCTTGAAAATCGGCTAAACTCTTCCGGAATATCATTACAGATTATAATGGAGGATTTTACCAATACTTTTCATAAAATACAATCGGAACTTCCAAGAAGGTTCTCACGTTTCGAAACTTCCGAACAATCCTTGGAATTCTACTAGATCAATGAGACTACATTTAAAATTATGCTCGACACTTGTACCAAAAGTTTATCTAACGAGAACGATCGACTCTATTTCCTCAACTTTTTTGGAGGATTTTTTTTCTGTTTCACGTTTAAGGCCATTTAACTAACAAACACTATTTTGGTACAAACCCACACGCAAATTGTCGTTACTACACCACATATTTCTTTGTAGTACAGTCCCCGTTCGATTTTGGCAACAATACAAAATGTTTCATGTTGCCAAACACGAAACGTGCCAAAATCGAACGGATACGTTTACGGTTATGGAAGTTAATTTTTCATTTCAAATGAAAGATTTTTTGCCTTCCAAGAAGAGTTCAGTTATTTTTTCTTGTCGGTCAACTATTGCCGCAGATATGGGCGAAGATGTTCCGAAAAACCACGGGTTCCGGGAACCAAGTCGTATTTTTCGACAATTACTTGACGGAATTGCACACAATAACCACCAAATGAAGAGTATTATAGTCTCAAATGACCCACATGAAATCCTATTGAATCGATGAACTGTTACGTAACAGCCAACAGTTACGAATTTTACGTAACAGCCAACCATAACGGAATTATGTAAAAATCGGTCGTCTGGCTCTGGAAATATGGCAAAACATTGCAAAAAAAATTAACTGTGCCAAAATCGAATGGCCACTGTAGTTTTCATCGATAGTTCATGTCAGTAAAGTTACGAAATCACCAAGACGGGGGATATATGTTCGATACCAGGTTGGTCGAGAAACGGATTCCCCGCAGATTTCTCTTGATAGTTATCTTGAAACTCTTCTAAGCAGCTTCATAGCAATATCTCTGTATCTTCCTTTGCAACTACTATGTCTAGTTCTTCTAAGCTCTGCTGAAGATTTCCATAAATTAATTTAAATACACTGGCGGCTTGTTAGTTGGAAAAATGAATGTGCATCGTAACTTAACTATAGACTATGTAATCATTTTTTCATTACTGAATCTAAAATAGCGATGGAGAAAGTAATTCGGCTCATACGCAACGTTGCCACATGCCAATCATTTTGGGTGCTAAAATGGTTCAAATCTGTTCTATAAAAGATTGATATTTTTTTCTGAGAACCAGCAGTTTAAAAAAAATTGTCATCACATTTCAGCGGGACAAAACTTTTTTTTATTTTTATTTTTAGTGTTGGATGTTTGGTATTAAAGCATGAAATTTCGCTTTTTTACCAGTTTTTCCCACAAAGAAAAGTATAGAACCCCTTGAAAATCGCACTTTCTATCTGAGGCTCGGAGGGTCAATTTTAATATTCCATACGACTCAGTTCGACGAGTACAATGTCTGTGTGTGCATGAGTTTGTATGTCTGTGTCTCTACAAAGTAAGAAGAGTTTCTCACCAACCAATGCACCGAATTGCGTTGAATAAACGCCAAATGTAAGGTAAGGTAAGTAGGTAGTGGTCTTATAGATGTTCTTGTATTCAGCCAACCGGTTCCGGAAATATCTTGAAACTGCGTGCTGGTGAATATAGGCTATTGATCTAAAAGTGACCTAGCTTAAGCGAAACCCATCTTGCTTTCATTTTTATTTGAGAAAAATAGTTTTGTTTTGATTGTCTTAACAAATCATCAAGTGTAATACTCATTTTGCTACCAATTGGAAAAAATGTACAACAAATTGACTTTTCAATTTGTTTCCACTGATAGCAGGATCAGTTTTAAACATGACCGTGACTCTTAACCGTGAAAACGACCACAACGGCCACTCAGGTTGCAGTAATCATTGTCTGTGGCATCATAACATCATGTTTATTTTTCTATTTGAGCGCAGACTCGGGCATCATGCGACACCTCAAACCACATGAGAATTCAAAAATAAGTGTGATTATACCAAGTGTACAAACCCTACTTGGAACATCCGGAAATGTACCAAGTTCCACATGCGAATTGACCAGTTTTGAACTGGGATCAAAACGCATCATTCGATGCAACACATCGCAAGAAAATTAAATAAGGCGACAATTGAAGGTCAAACAAGTGCTCAGGAAGACATTGGTCTTATGAGTACAAATGATTCCTGAGCAACACAAATCTGTCATTATTGGTTGCAGCAACTTGATTACGACTTTATTGAGTCAGATTGCAGTTACTTTGACTAATTTTCAACAAGTGTGCTACTAGGGTTGGATCCCCATGATCAGCTTATTGTGTTTTCAGTAATACACATGTTCGCAATATGATGTACTTTATGAAGCTTATCTTTCCAGAATCTCCTTCTACTTGTAACTACTGACTGAGCCGAGGGAGGCCATTCTTGTTACATTCAGTAAAATGGCGTCGAATCAAGTGGAAGTGCGCAAATGCATTTTGTAGTAACGGCAGTAAAATCCGAATTTATCGGTACGCGATCTTACCAAGAAACAAAAACTACCGAAAAGAACCGTATTTGGTGTTTGCAAATCATTTGATCAGTGCTTGACTGTGGTTCGGAAGGTTGGAAGTGGAACAAATCGAAAAGTATGCTCCCGACATATGGACAGGAAGATGGTAGCCATTCTTGAGAAAATCCCAATCTTTCGGTGCGAAATGTGGCTCGCAAAGTTGGGAAGTCAAAATCATGTGAACAAAAAGTGAATCAGAGGCGAAGACTGAAGGCGTACAAAGTGAAAAGGGTGCTCAACTGTGATGACAAGCAAAATTTCACTGCAAAAAGTCGTGCACTGTTACACTATTTTTTCAAACATTTTCTAGTACCATAATGGACGAGGAAACATACGTGCTCGAAGACTGTTAACAGCTTCCGGGCCTGGCTTCCTATACCGCAATGCAAAGGGACACTGTTGCCGAGCATTATCTGACAAAGGAGGTGTCCAAATTCCCGAAGAAGTATTTGATTTGTCAGGAAATATGAACTTGTGGTCGAAAATCTCAAAGTTTTATCTATACCGGCACTATCAATAAGGATGTGTACGAGAAAGAATGTCTTCAAAAGCGGTTGCTACCGTTTATCAGAAGCCACGACACAGCTCTGTTTTGGCCTGACAAGAGGCCAATTGTCACTAAGCGAAATCCGTCCGGTAATGGCATAAGGTACAATTGATCTCTTGTGCCAAAACAGCTAATCAGCCAAACTGTCCAAAACATCGCCCAATAGAGAAGGTAAGCGGAAACTCTTCGAAACTAAGAAGACAGCAAATGGTACCGACGATTTCAAGAGAAGATGGAGAAACGTCATGGCGGGCGTATCTGAGGATACCGTACGGAACCTGATGGCGGTTGTATCACAGAAAGTTCGAGAATTTTACAGAAAGAAGGATTAACATCTTAATCAACTGTTTTTAATGTAGACATAACTCTATTATTGTGACATAAACAATCGGTTTTGTTGGATTGAATATGTGTAAATTTTGTTTTGCTGTTATTATTTTGGTGTCCGAAATTCAACGTGGACAGGCTCTTATTACCCGAACGAGCCTTTTTTTCTGGGAATTATCGTCAGTTCAATTTACAAATCTTATTTAAAAGATTACTCAAAACTAGGTTGCATTTTTTTTCATACCATTTGATTTGAACATGCTTGCAAACAATTTTCTAGTAAGTCTGTGTTCAGATTTCGTCTGAATATATTTCAAATGAATCGTTTATTTCCCGTAAAGGGCGATACGGTCAAAATTTGGTCAATATCAACTTGACGTATTTCTTTCAATTTTGCATTTAAAAAACCTGAACACCCCTCATTTTGAAGGGTGTGTGTGTGTAGAATGTTGCTCCTATTTTGATTTTGGAATTCACTCTTCAGTTGTCAAAATGCCGTCCAAGCAAGAAGAGCAGCGTATCAAAATTTTGCTCGCGCATCGCGAAAATCCGAGCTACTCGCACGCAAAGTTGGCAAAATCGCTAAAAGTTGCCAAATCAACCGTTACAAATGTAATTAAAGTGTTTGGGAACGTTTGTCGACAGCCAGGAAGTCTGGATCGGGGAAATCGAAAACCGGAAGCCGCTGAGACGACAAAGAGAGTTGCCGGTAGTTTCAAGCGAAACCCTAACCTATCTCTCCGAGATGCCGCAAATAAGCTGGGTGTATCGTTCTACAACCGTGCATCGAGCCAAAAACGAGCCGGACTATCGACTTACAAGAAGGTAGTGACTCCAAATCGCGATGATAAACAAAATACGACGGCCAAAGCGCGATCCCGGAGGCTGTATACGACGATGCTGACGAAGTTTAACTGCGTGGTAATGGACGACGAAACCTACGTCAAAGCCGACTACAAACAGCTTCCGGGACAGGAGTTTTATACGGCAAAAGGAAGGGGAAAGGTAGCAGATATTTTCAAACAACGAAACTGTCAAAGTTCGCAAAGAAATATCTGGTTTGGCAAGCCATCTGTACCTGTGGCTTGAAAAGCAGCATTTTCATAGCTTCCGGGACCGTCAACCAAGAAATTTACGTGAAAGAGTGTTTGAATAAACGTCTGCTGCCTTTCCTGAAGAAACACGGTTGTTCCGTACTGTTTTGGCCGGATTTGGCATTTTGCCATTACGGTAAAAAGGCCATGGAGTGGTACGCCGCCAACAACGTGCAGGTGGTTCCCAAGGACAAGAACCCTCCCAACACGCCAGAGCTCCGCCCAATTGAGAAATACTGGGCTATTGTCAAGCGGAACCTAAAGAAGACCAAAAAAACTGCTAAGGACGAGCAGCAGTTCAAGGCAAACTGGCTTTCTGCGGCGAAGAAGGTGGACAAGGTGGCTGTACAAAATCTGATGGCAGGGGTCAAGCGTAAGGCCCGGCAATTCGGATTTGGAAAAGCGGAAGCCTAACTGAATATTTTTCCTGAATTTTATACTAATTGAACTTGAAAAAGAAATTTAATTTGATTTTTTAAATAAACGATTTCACCGATTTACACGCGTTTTCCCTTGACCAAATTTTGACCGTATCACCCTTTAATACTCATTATTTGATATTTTTCATTTTGTTTTCTAAAATATGACTGACGAAATGTATTCCTTCAAATTTGCGCAACGGAGCAACTTGAAAACTATAGTAATATAAGAAATCATGAAGATTCTAATGTTTATATGCTATTGCGGGCAGTAGAACCAGTTCCTCTGTTCACACAAAGTTGTAGAAATTCTTACGAAAATTACCAATACTTGTAAGTCCGTGGTAGAATAACCACCATGTTCTTCCCTAAAATTGCCCCAACACAAAAAAGAACCACTTCTATGACTTCGTAATACATCTACTTTCCCACTGTGTACAGCATTTGCTTGCTGGACATTGTACCTTAGAGGGAGGGTGCCGAGCACGGAAAAAAACTAATCAAAGGAACTCCTCGAAGGTTTCATGGTACTCGGCATTGCCGTACGGTACAGTGCAAACGTAAACTGGCTCTGCTGCAGTGTGTCTTACATTTTTGCTTCGTTTCTTCAAAGAAGCCAACAACAAACCGGGTCCAGCTTCAGGTAGGGAAAAAACGTGATACTTTGCAGGGTGGCAACAAACCACCACAAGAAGATCAATCGGCCAACGAATGGCAACCTCTCGAACGATGAGACGGCGACGGCGGCGAAGGTGTGTGCGGTTTAAAAGAAGGCAAATGCACAGCGCTGGAAGCTCCGCCACAGACAGTGGTGTTCAACCTTTTTTCAAACCATCGTCCAGTTGTCAAACGAATGAAAATCGAATGCAAGGTAAGGCGAGGTGAATTTTGAAGCAAGAGGTACTTAAAACATCGTAAAATTATTGGATAGTGCAAACAATGAAATACAGCTGAGATTGATTAAATGCAAGAATTTGCTGAGATAGTCGGATTCCCCCTCCCCTTCTAGGGAAGAATTCCCTATCGGTTGAAAACCACCTCTCTTCCACTACACGATATTTATAGTTACAATGGTCCCAAGAGGTACACGACCGTAACAAGCCGGGACTTGGGTGGTAACAATCGTATTGAAATCTCCATTTCCTCATGAATCACCGACAACACTTACCACCCCTTTACGCCAGGAAAGCCAGGTCTGTATGCGTGCAGTGTCCATAGAAACCAGCGTCGCTCGCCAGTACACACTTCTAAACTGTATCAACATAATGCCGTGCGCTCTTGCTGCCCTCAACTTGAATGGACAAACGAATGACCGGGGAGACCGGTGGACCAAAGAAACTAAATCACAACGGCATTAATAATAGTAGCAACATCGTGCGGTAGTAGCATGCTGCTATAAAAATCAACATACAGCCATGAACCCTAAGATTGGCGATAGTAGTTTTTTCGCGGCGTAGCATGGTTCGGTACGTTGGTATGGATTTGGACAAGCGAGAAGCGGGAGGGAATTCGGACGGGCGTGAAATTACTATACTCACGGTGGGACTTGATTTGCTCTTGCCGTATTTACAAGGGCGACGCGATTACTGAACGGAGAGGATTTGCAGACATACTATATTTTATTTCAGCATAAACCATGGGGCGTTCGGCTCACCATGCTGAAAACAATTCCAAGCTTAATTTCATTCCCCAGTTCTTATAGCGTAGCTCATCAACCGAACGCGCAGAAAAACTTTTGCACAATCGCCAAGGGACTCTTTTCGTCGTCGCCTAATTATTTGCGCATTCACTTTGACGTCGAGCACTCGGATGGATGGATGGATGGATAGATAGATGGATGGATGTTTCTCTAAAAGCAGCCAGCAAAACATCGAAACCCGTCCAATTTTTGGCAACTCATCCAGCTATTCTTATTCTGAAAGTGTCGAAGAAGCGACTCGCAGAAAATGTTCCTCGACGTTGGGGTGCGAATAATTTTAAAACCGTCGAGTCACCCGTAACCGCGTTTCCACATCGACAGACGGCAGGGTTCAACGTACACCACCACCGATGGCAGCAGGACTCTATTTGAGTTCACACTACCGAAGCACCGCACAGTGGGTCTAGAGGCTTCCTATTGAGGATAGTATTAGTTTTTAACGGGAAAAATCGATTTTGGGCCTTCCTCAATCCAAAGCTGATGAAAAGGAATCCGAGAAGAGATCTGAAAAATAGGCAAATTTAAGAATTATTTATTTCAACTAATGGCCCAAAAGGGAAACCACTGTGCCCGGGTTTGGCTGTTTTATGAAGCCCCAAAAATGAAACACCATCGGTGAGCAAATTACAGACGTACACAGGAAGCCTTTTCATTTTGGATCGTTTTTTAGGGGAGCAACAAACAAACCTCACGTGCGCAGGCAGGCAGATGGTGTGCTGGTAAATAAGCTACGCATATGTTTTTCTCGTCTATGGACGTCGTCCTGTTTGCCTGCTGTTATTGTATGTTGTTGCCGTTTGCTCGCAACGTCAGCCGACAGCGGCAGCAGCATCGAAGTCTCTTATTCGGGGATCAACAACAGCAGCGGCGAACAATTGCAGCCGTTAAAGCTGATCTCTCAGAAACAGCTGCCACTGATGGTGGAGCTCCATTCACCTCACCAAACAAGCTCCGGTATCTTTGAACCTGAAGTTGTCGACAAAGAACAGAACAACATTGAAAAAAATACGTCATCAACCGGTGATGATGCGATGCGAACATGTGGCATCAGCAGCTCATAGGTCTTGAAATGCTGGGTTGTAAGTTTTCTTCGAGGTCAAACGACAAACACAGAATGACAGTTCCAGTTTAGCCGGAATTGAATTTAAAACACCCCAATCGGTTGCGCCTAGTCTAGTTTTGGTAAATGTGACCCTGCCATTTCTTAGAAAAGTTCAGAGGTAACGACCGCTGTCACCCCCTAGAGTACTGTACAGGCGGTGTTCTCTCTAGAAGAAACTGCTTGGGTTCAAAATTCTAACGAAGGGATGAAAACTACCAACATTAACAGCAGCAACATCGGCAACACCCAAGTATACCAATTAGGATTTGGGCGAAATGGCTCTCCGTAAAAAGTTCCCTCACAGTCCGATTCTATGCAAACTGAAAAAGAAAACACCCATACCCTTAAAGCTGGCTCAACGGGCGACAACAACTAGGGGAATGCAAACGGTCAGAGTGTGTATGGGTGCGTGTTTATTGGGTTAGATTAGGTACTTCAACGGAATGCTGATGATGATGATGAAACGAAACGCGATGAAATGGATCCTCACCGGAAGGAGTTTAAGAATTTGTGCGAAACCAGCTTGTCTTTTTATAGGGTCGGGGGGTTATGACATTAAAATTAAACAAGGTCGGCTTTCTTTGAAAACTGGTTGGTGAGAGAATTTAATAGTAACAGAGAAAAATATAGCAGATTGTGAGGTTGATGCTGACCTGGAAACAGGATTATCATTCTATGGAAATGAATATTTTCCCTGCCTAGCAACAAAGCCTGTTAGAAATATTTGATGAGATACACGACCGGAAATCAACAACTCGTTTAATCGTCTCCATACCAAGAAGAAACTGGATATTTAAAGACGCTATATTAGACTAAACAACTTGGCCATCACATCAATTAAAAAACTTTAAAAAACCTACAGGGTGCCAACGATTGCTTGTCAGTTAAATAAATTAGCATTTGCAGTGACGTTTGCACATACATATTCATAAAAACAACAACAAATAGCCTAAAATAAAATAAAATGCTTAATTTCCGATACACAGAAATAAAAAAAAGCGTTCCCGAAAATGAAAGGAACCGTGAACTAGTTCACGTTTTCAGAATTTTTCCCTTTAAACGTTATTTAGTTCATTACATGATTCAGTTCACGACGTATTTCTGCTTGTTCTCGATTCATGACAGCAGATCACGAATTTTTTTCCGTGTAGACTTACATATTATTATGAGGAAAATACACGTTGAGCTCAACGATCTCAGCCTTTTCTTTTATGACTTATATGATTTACTTCTTTTATGAGTTGTAGACGTTTCTTAAACGCTTCGCAAATGGCACGGACCGTTTCTAGAGGCATATTATGGCGAATATTGACCAAGAGTTTCTTGAAAGATTCAACGACGTGACCTTTTGACTCACAAATAAATCTGCCGATTACGCAGGCCATTTTTGTGATGATATGGAATGGGGCAAATTTTGATGGCATTACTCCTGATTGATGGGAAGTGGCAGAATCCTGTTGAAAACAGTAATATCCGTCTGGAATCATTTTTATTAAGGCATGGAGTAGCAAGAAATTTTTCAAAACATGTTGGGTGTAGTATTTGGAATTGATTTCTACTCCTGACTCGATAAAAAGTAGTGGAAGCAGCTTTATGTTTTCTGAAATTCCACCTCATAGCATTACTTTCGACATATTCTGCAATCGCTGCACAGCCAACCTATCTTTGGGAAAATCTGCAAGCTTTGCTGCATATACAGGGTGTCTGCAAATTATCCGCACAGACTCTGTCTTCGCCTCATGCCTCAACACAACCAAGCGGATTAAACTAAGCATACCTACATGGTTTAACATCTTGATCCATTGTCTTTATACGCAGTAAGTTTAATTCAGTTGTGATTTCTAATTCATTTAAAATCTACAGGGAGTAGACAGCTTGGAACGCTAGATGACCGCGTAGGGAGCGGAGAAAAGTACAACGTTCGGACTCCACAAATGCGCGAGATTATCCGGAGACGGATCAAGCGAAATTCTTCGATTTCCATCCGAAAGTTGGAGAAATCGCTGAAAATCTATGGTTCAAGACAATTTGAACCTTCAGTCACATAAACTGTGCAAGAATCACTACTTGCATGACACAATGAGAGGCAAACCGGTTGAGAAAAGCGAAGGTTCTCCTGAACCGCTTATCCGAGGGCCGCTATGGAAGTATTTCAAGGATTCATCATCCCGTTTCTGTCATGGTTTGGGCTGGAATAACTCATTCCAGCAAACCCTCTTTGATATTCATCGACAAGGGGGTGAAAGTGATTCAAGTGGTATATCAGATGCTACTTACTGTCACAGTAGCTTCTTGGGCATCGCAGCATTTCGGGAAAAATTGATGGATTTTTCAACAAGACTGAGCGACGGCTCATGGAACAAAAAAGACTTTCTGTCTTTGCGAAGGCGTTTCCCCTAGCTGTTTTAAGGATGATGAATGAAGAAGGCCATTTGGATGCTGATTTCGAAAGGCCTTAGTATGTGCTGAGGAAGTGCATTTTACTACAAAGCAAACTACATCGTACCGTCTTTGCTATTTTCAATGTAAGGAGCGATTCAGTAGTGTTACGTTACGGTAAACGTTTTCCAGATTTCTCAACATGTTTCTAGCAAGGTGTTTCAAGAAAAATGTAATTAATCTATCCTATAGTTTAATTAACATTCGTATTTTATCGTAGAATCTTTCAAAAATAAAAATGCTATTACAAGTTATTTCGCACGTCAAACTTAAATATAATTCTTGCTGCAATGCAACATTGTGTCATTGTGTAAACAGAAAAAAACAATTATTTTAAAAGGCGCGTAAAATTTCCCCACGTTTTATTTTAAGCCAAAAGATGTATAAACAACGAAATTGTACGCAGTCTTGCATGCGCCATATAACAATGTTCGCAATCATTCATACAACTGACTGATGCAGGCGTTATCTGGCTTATATTTACATGAAATATCCCATTAATTTCAGCCAAATCTAGCGTTCTTTTTGTGTGCATTAGACAACGCAGAAAAATACAAAATACGCAGACAACAATTTGTGCAAAGAATTTGGCTCTTGAAATCCTGTTGAAACATTAGAAGAAGTTTTCTTATATTGCCACGGAGTTGGAAAAAAATAAACGATTTGCCCAAAACATGTAAACATGTAGTTCGACAACAGAGGTCGCAAAGAGGTTGAAAATGACGAAAAACCACTGTCATGACTGAAACTTTTCAAGTAACGTTTGCCTGTTTCCAGAGGCGTCTCGTGAAAAAAAAGTATAACTTGTTCAACGAGGCTTCTTCAAACGACTCTCAATTTTTCTAATATAACTAGAATATTTCGTATTCTTGTTATCAATTGCTATACCAAGTAAAAGCCTTAATATTAAGAGTAGGCTCAAGGTTTTTAAAGAGAACACATTTCTCAAAAACCGATAAATTACACCGAAAAATAAAACATGGTGAGATCATTTCAAATATATAAGAATATATCTCCATGCTCATATTTACTCAGACCAGTTCATTTTCCTTGTCAATGCTTTGAATTCTTTCGCTGCTGACTGTACGTCGATAATATTCACCAAAAGTTCAAGCGTTTCGTATGAATGATTAATTTCTGTAGGCCGAATTATAACATTGAAAACTTAAGTATACGGAAACTACGGTGCATCAGTTGTGGTGGTGGCATCTTGAAGATATGTTTTCTATAATCCAAGGCACATATAAAAGTTTCGCGAGTTCACTGACTCCCTGTGTAATGAACAAGTTGACCACGATGATGAGACGCTACTGTCTGTTTCCTGGAAGGTGCAATCAAGACTTCGCAGTGATATAATGGATCGAAAATTGCCTCAGAACGTCATTGAGGCCTTCAAAGCGAATATTTTCGGACCTAGATGTGGACCACAAGCTCGATGCTTTTCGCAGTAGAGTACGCATTCGGGAGGGTTTTTAGTATTGAGTTATGATGCAAACGTACAGCAACACATTACGCATGCTTGAAAACTATATGATCAGGTTTTGACTAAATTTAACGGATGAATCTTTATTAACGATAAATGACATCAATTTAAATCAGCTCAGGGTGAAACTAGTTATGCAGGGTCGATAGATGTTTGAAAGAAATTTAAATTATTCTTTCTGACAAGTTTGCAGTTAAGCTGATGATTTGACAGGAAGTCTGTAGTTGTGGCCGAGGGCACCGAATATCATCACAACCAACAATATAACAGTTATGCATCGATGACTGCCAGAAATAAATGTCTATTGCTGGTCATTGGGTGCCGCCGAGGCCCCGCCAAGTTTTTAAGTTTTTTATTGTTTTTACAAATGTTTTTCAAGAAAAGGTAGAGTGGGAAAAGACTTAAGCACCCTAAAACCCTATTCCAAGGGGGTAAACGTTAACCTACAACGCTCATTTTTTACAGTATGTTGCTCGAAGTAGTGAAGCACCATACTGCAAAAAATGAGCATTGTAGGTTAACGTTTACCCTGTGCTTGGAATAGGGTCTTGGGGTGCTTATGCCGATTCCTACCCTATATGGACATCAATGTCTGTTCTCTGTGGTATTATCAAAGAAGAGTGTGAGAATTGCAAAGGATGCTATTCGAATGGACAAATCATGGTAGATGTAATTTCGATAACATTTTACATCTTTCATTACGGCTAAATTTAACACACGCAAAAGTAAACTGGTATGGGAGAAAATGTCGTGACATTTTTGTATTGTTATAGCCGACGAAACATTTCTACTTCCACCATCCGATAATTTTGAATCAGTTGCGACATGTGGCTTATTACCAAATATCTGCGTTTTTAATCACGCTATTAAAAGCAGTATACATTGTTAGACATGTCGGTAAAAATGAACGACATTTTTCTTATCCTATTTTCTGTCCTCCGCGATCGCCTAAATTGTTTTTATAAACGATTGCTAATGAGCGGCGCTCAACATTTCGCTGCAGGCGTCTGTTTTGCGATAAAATTTATATTAACCATCATTGCACAGTGCACTATGGTACAGATCACGAATTTACGAGGAAACATGCTCCCAGCGCCTAAACTTGAAACTTTACAGCAAAGTGATGTTCTACAACATGGTTTGTATCACTAAGGCGTATTTTTTTATGTTGGTTAAAATTAGGGTGTTCCCCATTTTCAGCGAAATACAAAAACTAACTTTTTTATTTAGTTTACATTTTTGGACAAAGTTGTAGCGCAGAAAATTTCATGGAATTTTCATATATAAATTTTTTGTAGCTTGAAAATTGACCGATTTAGAGCAATTTTCCCTCATCAACTTAGGGTGTACCATAAAAAAAATGTTATTTTGCCCTAACTGTTTTATTTTAATTCCCACCGTACAGTTTCATTCAACGAGTTTTAGAACTTTTAAAGACGCGTACTTTGGTATACAAATTTCAAATAAAAATTCTAGCTTTAATCAATCAATAGTTATTGAAGTTTTTTTTAAAAAAAATACTAAAAAGGGTGTTGATTTCTATGATTGGGGCAAACACAAACAAAATTTAAGACGTCATTTGAAAGAGCAATTTATATTGTTTAACATATGTGAAAACTAGAGATATGTTATTTCTGTATCTTGAAAAAATTACATTTGAATCTGGGATGGCTTTAGAAGAAAAACTTCAATAACTACTGATTGGTTAAAGCTAGCGGCAAAATAAATATATCTAAATACGCGCCTTTAAAAGTTCTACAACTCGTCTGAACAAATTATACAATGAAAATTGAAATAAAAAAGTTAGGGCAAAAAAAAACCATTTTTTATGGTACACCCTAACTTGATGAGGGAAAATTGCTCTGAATCGGTCAACTTTTCCGGTCCATAATTTATATATCAAATTACGCGTCTTTAAAAGTTCTAAAACTCGTCGGAATACAATTGTACGGTGGGAATTGAACAACTTTTACGAATAAAATATGCCTTTATTTCTGCAAATAAAAAAGTTAGATTTTCGATTTCTCTGAAAATAAGGACCACCCTAGTTTTCATTCACACCCATTGTAGCACCTTGTCATTAGAAACGACTTTGTGTACGACAATTTTGCTCCAAGACTTCAAACTTAGGCTGAAAATGTACCTTACTAGCTAAATTCGCATTCTGGACCAATGTGTATTGGGTCAAATATTGAAAAAAATAGCCGGTGAGGCTCTTCAGAAGTTTGTGTAGAAGTTGATGGTAAATTGGGATGCTGGTTGGCGTAGCCTTGGCTTACAACATTGTCAAATTTAACAGTGAAAAATTTAACAACAGTGAAATTTGGGAGTGCGACTGAATGTCTAATAATTTCAGCACACTTTAGGATCATTTTTGCATTCCAAAATCATTTATCTTAAGACCAACATGACATGTATTAAGAGTTCAATTTGTTTTTCAGTATTTCAGCATAACATTTTCATTAGTATAGCATTTCTGAACTTCAACTACTATTTTCATGAAAGACTTGCATACTATTATAATAAGTATAGGATTGTATTTAATTATTTTTGTTAGTGGTATTATGATTAGATATTCCATTTATTTCGAAAATCATCAAACCGGGCTCTTCAATCACCCAAACGGCTATCAATTAAATGTAACTAGAATTGTTTTCATTTCATTTTCATTTTCATTTTGCAGCATTTGGTGGGGCAATAAGAGCGCAAGTCAGTCCAAAGCCGATGGTGAAGGAGGGGTAATGGCGAACTAGTCTATTCAGACCACATGAACTCCATGGAGAGGATCAAGGATAGGTTAGGGGAATTTAATGTAACTAGAATTGTACATAGAAAAGTTTTGAAAACATGGCTTATAGAATAATCTATTGCTTTACCGAAAAAATCACAGATCTTTTTTTTTTATTTCATCTACGATAACTGTAATGATCTACTCTGTTTGTTAGCTTCTTCAGGACTATATGAATACATACCTAATTTTGACTTGTAGGAATAAACCAGTAGCTGTTAGATACATTTTACATATATGTACATATATTATATTCTGTAACATATAAATTCATATTATCGGGATATGAGTAGAGCCATCAGGGCACCCGATTGCAGCGAATTGGATGGGAAGAGTGGGAATGTCAACTCCCCGTTGCTAACGGCTTGTGGATAAAGAACGGGCTCCCCAACTTATTTAGGCAATCTTTTGTTAGATTGATAACAATAAATACGTACTACCACCAATGTCAGGATTTAATCATTTAAAAAAATTAACAACAAAAAAGAATTATTAAGGAATATATCAAGGATGTTAGAATGAGTAATGAGACTCGAATGTTTCCTCAATCATGTGATCAATTCAATTCAATGACGATTCATGAAATAGAAACTATACAAAAAATCTTGGGGAATTCCGCAGACACAACAAAACAGATTTATTAAAGACTTCTTGAGAATCATTCTAACTAACAGTGTCAACATATAATTCCTCGTGCCCAATTAACAGTCATCGACCTAGGTCCATCCGGAAGCACTCTAATGAGGTCCGACATGTGAAACCATGACGCAAGCCACACAAAAAATCCAGTCAAGCCAAGTAATAATTGACCACCTTCTCCCCGCGAGAGGTCAACAATGGTTAATGAAAAAACTGCTCCGAATTAACTCGAGTACAAGCTGCTTGACCTTAGATTCGTATGCGATTATCATCCCAACTACTGCTGTGATTAAGATGAATTAATCCCAATGCAGCACATACATCGCAAACTACAGGCTGATGAAATGGCAAACTAAACAGTCGATTCATCAACTTTAATGAACGCAGCCAACAGAGAGCTCCGGTCGTCAATCCCTACCTCCGACCGGGGTGGTGAGCAATGGCAGTAGCAACATTGGTCTACATACTTGTGTAGTAATATAATATATGTACATGAAAGCACGCTATTATCGGATCGCTATTATGAGGTTGAGAACAAAAATCTGTGCTACATTTTAACTTGCAACGGTCTATTTTGCGATCAACTACATGTTGTGTGGTGCTAGCGAATCATGTCAAACTGTCAGTTTTTGTTTTTGACAGCTTTATGAGATTGAAACGTTTTGGCCCCGGGTCTACTGGTATTTACACAAAGAACAAGCTAATTACAAAAAGGGAATCATACATTGTAAACCGAGCTACCGGGTAAAAGTTACACTCTCCAAAGTCAATCATCACTAAAATCATTTTCCGTAACCGAAATCAGACAACAAGGACAACCGAGTCAGCTAAAAATATTCTTTCCATCACCAGCTAAGTACCTGCTGAACACCCCGAAGACTGTGCAAAGATCGAAAATAGCCGAAGTGAAATACCCATGAAGGTTGAATGCAAAAAAAAGCGGATTAGGTAGGTTGTATGTGTTTTTGATGGTAAGAAAAATGAGAAATATTACGGCTGTTCGGAGAGTAAACGTCACAGAGGTGTGCAAATTATGAAGGAGACTAGATTTAAAAAGATGGCTATTAGCAATCCCTCGAAAACAGGGCCAAGCAATAGAGGTAGAGGAAAAATAAAATTGGAACTTCATCTATGCCGCAGCGCATTGACGAAGCAGCTAAAGGGCAAGAAAAGCAAAATCCGACAGAAAGGGCAGAGTGCACCCAGGCGAGCGGTGCGCAAATGGACCATTCTCTCGGATCATTGGAACATTTTCTGCCAATACCTACGTTTATTTCTAGAAAATAAACCTCTTAACTTGTTTGGGTGTAGGACAGTGGAGCAATCAGAAGACATAAATACCGAGAACAAACTTAAGAAATATGTACAAATATAGAGGTAGGTATATACAGAAACAACTAGGAAGCGTACATCTCTTTAAAAAAAATAAGAAAAAGAATATATCGTCTGTCCTTGCTTCATCACCGTGTGGACGGTTCCAGTTCTATCATCATTCGTCTACAATTTTCTGTGGGCTCCTTTTTTTCGGTATCCCTTGATTTTCTACAGGTGTGGGTGACGGAATGCGGTGTCGTCTTTGCTGGGTCATAAAATAAAAACTTTCCCGAACCGAGTTTTGAAATTTACGATTAGATAATTTCCACTTGTTTGGTGTTAGGCAGAAAGTTAGAATTTGGTTAGAGAGCAGGTAAATTGTTAAGAGAGTAAAAAAAAGAAAGCAGGAAACAGAATGAGAGAAATGTCTGCGTGTTTTTTTTTGTCGATCGATAACAACAGAATTGGAAGTTTTCCACAAACCTTAAATTTTGCACCGGGACCGCAGCTGCACCTTGAATCGGCGGAGGTACACTGTATGGGAACATTTTTGCAGCCGCCACGGGATTTTCAAACAGCATTTTTTCTTATTTTTCTACTATGTGATGTGTTTTTTGTTTGTTTATTTCCTTTTCTGTGTTCTACGGGATGCTCTTGTTTGGTTGCTTTTGTTTTGATGGGTATAATATATAAATACTGGTTACCAGATTTTCCACTACAGTATGCGTTGGTTTCCACACTACTTGCAGTTTTCAAACACTACGAAAACACTAAACGATCTCTTGGTACTATATGTGTGACTATACTCGCTAGTAAGGTTCTGCCGTTTCGGTTTGCTAGATGGTAGTAGAGAAAAAAAAATAAAGAAAAATATATAACTAGAAAACAACTTCTATGTAGATTAATGATAATTTATAAGTACGAGTTTTGCTATTAAGATAATTATTAGTAGTTCTGAGGCACAGCAAGACATAAAGAGAGAGAGAACAGAGTGTTTTTTATTTACTTTTATGTTGTTGTTAACACACTAATACTAGGAAGGCATACACACTACTTCTGCGGCGGAGCGCTCTAAGGAGACTGCTGGAGAATTCCAAACGGAGTAGTCATTAATGGATGGATGAAGGGAAAATTGAAACGAGAATAGTTGAATGAGCTGGGACCGGAGAGAACGCCCTATCATCGGGCGGCCGGTAGATATTCATTCAATGAAATCGGTATGTGAAACGTTCGTTAATTCAATTTATGCAGATGAAACCTGAAAACAAAAAAACAAAAACCGATATTGCCTTCGTTCTATACGTTCGGGTGTAGTGTTGGAAATAGCAAGCATCGATGAGCGATAAATTTGCACTTCCTTCGACACTATTTTGGACTTATAGAACAGCAATACGGAAGTGCAATTATGATAGTTAATTATAGCGACGTTTAGCTTTAATGGTAAATTTTGATCACAAAAAAAATGAAAAGAATTTATGGAGGAAACCGTACCAGGTAGGAGCTGTTAGGGATTCACGAATTATAATAACAGGAAGAATTTAATTTCAACCTCGGTACAGGAAATTTATTTATGTGTGTTCGCTTATAACCATTATTGGTGAGGGGCTATTCATAAACCACGTAGACTTTTCTGGGAGGAGGGGGGGTTTGACCAAAGTCTACGCTCCATACAAAATTTAAAAAAAAATGTATGGATAAAAGTCTATGAAGGGGGAGGGGGGGTCTAAGATTTTCAAAAATGAGTCTACGTGGTTTATGAACAGGCCCTGATATAACATCTTAAGAAATGGTTTCTGTTCCATTTTAATAAGAACACTCCACATAACTTCCCAAATCATGACTAAATCGTAAAAATCGTTACCTGATAAACCAACAAATTTAACAATTTATTACCACCAATTAAATGCGCGTATCAATTGGAATTATGACAGCTAAAGCTCGGTTCAAAGTTGATCTGGACGCACGGTTTAATACATCACCACGTCCCTGGTGGTTGGAACAACAAACGTTTGACAGGTATTTGTTGATGTTTCATTGATGAAGAAATTGGTGAAAAATTTTCTCGATTGATCGACGCATCTCTAAATTACGGATCATGGAACATGAGAAAAGAAAATTAGTAGGGCAAAACATCTAGAGAATCCTTCGTGGTCTGCCTCAAAAATAGCAAAAGTGTTAAAATTCCCAAAGTCTACCTGGTGTCTTGTGATCAAACGTCACAAGGACACTCTGAGTGAGGATAGAGCATAGCGCATCTATCATAAAAGTAGCACTAGGGACAAAGAACTGAGAAGAAAGGTGTTGAGGTACGTGAAAGGCAACCCAGGTGTCTCCATACGTGATTTGACAAAGAAATACGATTTCAACTTTTCCTCCGTGCATAACATCCTTTCAAGAGAAGGATATAAATCTTTTTGTGCCAGTAAACATCCGAACCGCTCCCTGAATCCAAATTTAGTGGCCAAAAAGCGAACGAGTTTTGACGAAATTTGATGGCTGTATTTTAATGGATGACGAAATATATGTCAAAATGGATTATAAACAAATCCCTGGAAGAAAATTTTACGTGGAGATGTCTCTTGCAGGTATAGACACTAATGATTTGGCAAGGAATCTGCAGTTATGCCCTTAAAACCAAGGTTTTCATCACATCTCACACCATGACGTCGAAGGTTTACATTAAAGTGTGTCTGAAAAAGCGGATTTTACCCTCTATTAGGAAATACAAGACCAACGTTATGTTTTGGCCGGATCTAGCCAGCTGGCACTTCTCTAAGGAGGTACTAGAATGGTATTTTGCAGATAATGTTAATTTCGTCGCCAAAGAGAATCTCTTCTGATTATTCCTCCGAAATGCCCTAAGCTCAGACCGATCGAAAAATTTCGGGCAATTGTCAAGCAAAAACTTCGAGGATGCGGTAAAGAAGTGAAAAATGTACAAAAAATGCCTTTTAAGTGGAATAAGTTCGCTGGTACAGTGTCACCAGCGAGTGTGTAGATCATGATGGCATCGATTATAAGTAAAGTGCAACAGTTCGTTCAAACCGGTGAAATGTAATAACTTTTTGTACATCGTTTGAAAGCTGAATAAATACCCTTTTTTTTCGACGTTTTGATCAAACGTGTATATTGTTTAGTTCTTGATTTATGATCACTTGAATGCGTCCAATTAACTTTGAATCGGGCTTTAAGGTAATCAGCATTCCTGTTGGGATACTGGCAGTGGCGTTTCGTCCTTATGTGCACCCGGTGCACTGCATGACCCATCACAAAATGAAACAGTGTACGGAAAAACCCATGTGTGAGTTCATATGCCCATTCAATAATGCAAAAACAAACAATGTCCTTTCATTAACAGTAAGTTTATTTTCCTAATTTTGCAGCGCATCGTGGGACAATAAGATCGCAATTCATTCCAAGGCCGATAAGCTTCATGACCGCCATTGGAAGGCATTAGGATTAGATGGGGGTAGCTTGTTGAACGGATTGTTGAATTGGCATGGTAATACCGGTAAATGCTTTATTAATGGAGGTACTATGCAGATGAAAACGCTTCGCAAAAATCTGATCCCAGCGCCTTGATATAAACGTAATACGACAAGACCTCCACCAAGCAAAGAAAAAATAATTTAAGAAAAAATCATAGGTTTCTGACCGTTTGTAAAGAAAAATAAAACAAACAAAAAGTCAAATTAGAATAAATAATTTAGGAAAAAATCATAGGTTTCTGACTGTTTGTAAAGGAAAATAAGACAAATAAAAAGTAATATTAGCAACAAATACAATCAAACAAAATTAAAAATAATATTTTAACTCTCATTTGCAGAATTTTATTAAGTGCGCAACAAGTTCTCGCTGTTTGTCAGTAGATGACAGTTTCAATTCAAGAAAAATGCAGATGGAAACGCTTCGCATGCATGCAGATGGAATCTGATGCCTGTTCCTTGATATAAACGTAATACGACAAGACCTCCAAAGCTAAGAAAAAATAATCTGTAGGGGGGTTCTCCCTTAGCTCAGTCGGTAAGGGCGCGGCTACAAAGCAACACCTAGGTGGCTGGGTTCGATTCCCGCTCTGGTCTAGGAATTTTACGTTAAGGAAAACTACTCGACTCACTATGCATAGTGTATGATTGCCACACAACCATACCAAAGCAAAAATGGTACCGGGCATTGAAAGCTCATAATTAATAACAGTCGAAGTTGATTTAGAACACTAAGTTTAGAGAAAGCAATAAGCTTAAAATGCTAAGCAAGAAGAAGAAGATTATAGACTTTCGGTCGGCGTAAATAGGGCATACAAAGATTTGCGCGCAAACAAATACGTCGCCTTTTTCTTGATATATTCTTCTCACATCAATGTAAGATTTGTTTTCATTAACATGTGTGTGTTTTACTTCTTTCAGCTTATCGACTTCTCTGAGAGTTTCTAATTACTTCCTCCTAATCCTTCTAATAACTTTCTATACATCTTTCTGAGAGATTCCTTCCGGTGTTATCAAAACCATCTTCTAGATCTAGTCAGCCATATATTTAAATTACTTTCCTCAGGATCCTTCCTAGAGGATCGGTCCATATTTCATGTTAACACCCTTTCGCTTGTAAACCGACTCAAAAAGGTTTTTTTTAAATTAATATCCTTAGGTTTTTTAGGAATACCTTTCAATCTTCATAACTTTTTTGTCAACCTCTATTTTTTCCAAATTATATCTATCGCAAAACATATTCTGCGTGACAACTAAATTTGTAAGTGATGATGATCTTTCTGGACCTGGTCATCAAATTTCAAAAGAAACGAAGGAAAAGTCATCAATTTTCCACTAGAACGAGTAGAAAATTTAGAAATATCAGGGAACCATTATTTTTGTGATTAAGTGTACACTCTGAACAAAAATGTAAAATCAATGTACAGGAACCTTTGGAACAGCCGGCATTGGATAGTGACATAGAACTGAATGTTAAGACCCAGAAACTTTATAGAACATAACATTGCCCTAACTCTAACTACGACGCAACGCAACGAATATTAGCGAATAACTTCGGACCAAGTAGTAGAATTGGTCAAGCGCTACAAGTTTATCATGCATCATGACTATAAATTCAGCTTCTGGAATGAAATGCCGGCAAATGAATAAAATTGAATCAAAATTACTAGCCACAACACTGTTAAGATCTGAGAATATCATAATGGCTGCACCAGAGCTGAAGGATGAAACTAGTGGGGTCTCGTGGGTAACTGTTCTATCATTTTTACCTATGGAACTGCTTAAAATACTCGTCTAATTAGTGAAAATGGATAATGGTCATTATCCCTAAACGAGATCACTAAACGAGGCCCTGCGGAATCCGAATTCCTCCAAAAAATTTGTCATATTAGTATTTTTTCCAAAACTTGGATTGCGACATATCAAACTTCATGATTTTGCCAAACTTTGTCGTTTGATGACAGTCTTGGGGTTTCTGACCAGACTGGCAATAAAGGGATAGTGGCCAGTATGGTCAGGAATCCTCAGATTTGCTCTGAAGACCAATTTATGCAAAATTATAAAATTTGATATATAGCAAGCCTGGTATTGGAAAAGATTTGGATATTTCTACTTTTGCGGAGGAACTCGGATCCCGCAGGTCTCCCTAAGTGGCCAGTATGGTCAAAAATCTTCAAACGTCTGTTCATGACCTAGTTTTGCAAAATCATGAAGTTTGATGTGTCGCAAGCCAGGTTTTGGCAACGATTTGAATATGACCACTTATCCGGATGAACTTGGACTCCGAAAGGTCACCCCAAGTGACCAGTATGATCAAGTCCTCAGAATTTTCACCGAAGACCTAGTTCTGCAAAATCATAAATTTTTCTATGTCACAAGCCAGGTTTTGGAAAAGATTTGAATATGGCAACTTTCCCGGAGGAACTCGGATCCCGCGGGGTCTCCCTAAGTGGCCAGTATGGTCAGAAATCCTCAAAACGTCTTTTCATGACCTAGTTTTGTAAAATCATGAATTGATGTATCGCAAGCCTGGTATTTTAAAATATTTGAATATGGCTACTTGTCCGGAGGAACTCGGACTCCCGAGGGCCACCCTAAGTGGCCAATATGGTAAAAAATCCTCAGAATGTACTTCGAAGACCTAGTTTTGCAAATTCATAAAGTCACAAGCCAGGTTTTGGTATAAAAATGATTATGGCCACTTCCCCGGAAATACCCCAAATGGCCAGTATGGCCAGACACCCTCAAAATGTACTCTGAAGACAAAGTTTTGCAAAATGATATTTCTCAATCCAGATTTTGGAAAAGATTAGAATTTCAGATGCACCGATTACTCGTAGTTTACTGGAGATAAGAAAGAGTAACATCCAATAAGCGCACTGTAAGAGAAGGGGTATTATTTATTTGTCATTAACAAAAATGAAATTTAGCTCAGATTTTACGTATTTTAGCTATTTTCGGAAGACTAACAATTCCGAAGTACAAGTGTAATCGAAGAAATACGGAAACCGGCGCGTCCACAGCTCAAAGCAATTCTTTAAACTGTTGCCTCGAGATTTTGTAAGAGAACATATGTATACAAAATATATGGATTTCCAATGAATAGTAGAATTTGGTGAGTTCCTTCCAATTATAAAAAAATCAGGTTTTTAAACTCAGTTTTGTCCTTTAAAACGACCAAAACGATAGCGACTCGAGTTTTTATAATCAGCAACATCACAACATCCTACAATTTGATTTGAAATTCTACTCGGGATATTACACACTCAAGATTATTTTACAGAAATCTTTTAAATTTTACCGAATTCTAAACTGAACGTTCAGTAATCCAATTTAACGGAATCCGGTAATTTTTTTACAGGTAACCGTAAAATTTCATCGAAATCCGTTAGCTGTTGAGGATTTGGTAAAATTTTACTGATTTCTGTTAAAAAAATCTGAATGTGTAGGATGTGTGTCCCAAATGAGTTATGCTAAGGACGATTACAAGTTTTATTGTAACTCATTCAACAATTGAGCTAAAAACGACATTCAACTGGCAACACGTTTGCATAGTAATTTTTAATAAGATGTTCATCATTATGCGAGACTAAAATGTAGAAAAACGTCCTTTTTTAGGACAAAACTATTCAAGGGATATGGACGTAATGTCGGTGTATAGGCCCAATGTTGGGTGTATTCATGGATGCAACTTCGTCTCATCCTCTAAATTTCGCATTAAGAACAAATTTCGTACGGTTTTCTACTATAGTTACTTTAGAACTTCCGCAAGATTTTTAGAAAGAGCACAATGAGGTTGCTTAAATTTCAACCAAAATCTTTACTTGATGTTTCTTGATTGGCAATGCCGTTCCTTTACTCTTTTCCATCTAGACTGTAAGAGCCCAAATATACAGAATACACACTAGATTATAGTACTTATAAGACATTTAAATAAATTAGAAAATGAACATAAACGTAAACAAAATCAATTAATACAAATTCTTCAAGGAACAAAACAACATATGTTGGGCTAACTTACTTTATCGAGTGACCTTAATTTGATTGCGTGAGCCCCAAGAACTTGATTGCGTTTCGATGCCCAAGAAATTCGCATTTCCAGCATTGTTTGACTTTGAATGCTCCTCCTATTGTTAATCGAGTATTGTGCCGAAATTTTCTACATCATACAGTCTACATATGCTAAGTATAAATACTTTCCAAACACCTAAATGACCTTCTGTACTACAAGCAAACTAGTTATCACCTAGGAAGAAGATTTCAACAAAACGATATTACTCCACACGCCAAACTAGCTGAACATCGCCCGCTTCAATACCCACGACATGTCGCTGTACAACACACGCTCACAACCTCCGATCTACTAATCTGCCCGTGCGCGCCCCAATCCAGCATTCTTTGCGCTCACCACGGTGGTTCAAGTGTGTATGTATTGCGCACCAAACGAGAATGCCTTACGAGCGCAAGTGGTTGGGAAAGAACCATCTATAGATGTAATCTGGAGCCCTCCGAGTGCTCCACCAACAAACGAGCGTAACAACAACAACAACAACAACAACAACAGTCAACTATGCGTTCTTTGAACGACTATAACAACAAGTAGATGGGCGACACAGCGATGTGGTATATAAGGAAAAACAAAAGGCGTTCGCTGTGATTTTCTCCCACCGACTCTTAGGTATTGAATTAATGCACATTGATGGCGGAGGAGACCCCAAGCCGGTTCGTTGTTCTACGAATCACAGTGTGTTGCTTGTTTGTATCTCGTACTATCACATCATACAAGTCGCAGAATACACACCAAGAACGGCAAGCCAGCGCGCGTGATTTGCTAAATTCAAAATTGATTAATCTTTGAACGAACGATTGCTTTGCGGTTGGCCGCAAGATTAGCTCTCTTAGACGTCACGACTCTCGACTACTCGAGACAACACAAGAGAATAGTGTTATTCTCGCGTTAATTAACGTTGTTCAAACTTATTTTGAATCTGAAAACATCGCTATTACGAAATTGAAAAAGCAAATCTAAGGTGAAGCACGGGTACGAAAACGAACGTTTCTTAGAGCTTTGCTGAACTGAAACGCGGATCGGATTACAATTGGGAAATTGGCTCCACAAGGGAAACACGAAATGGGTTGCTAATAGAATCTAACAACCAACCAGAAAATGGAGAAAATATGGCCGAAGAACGTTCTTTCCGCTTGAAAGCGGCAAACCGAATTTTCTGGCGTATAACATGCCGGGTCGAAAATGATCGAGCGTAATAAAAAAGCATATTTCTCATAAAATTCATCATTATGCTATGTTTTCGGGGAAGCTCTGACGTCCATGCTCATTCGGCCCCAACCAACCACCGGACGGACGGAAGATGGCTTTTGCGTTCCGCTCTCCGGCGCAAAGAATGAAAAGTTATGATTTTTCAATTCTCTCTCTCCAGGCTTGCTGCAACATTCGCCTCTGGAGGCCGGAGTCGGAAATAAAGTTTCGGATTGTGGTTGGTTGCTACACAGGGCAAACAAGCTGCTGGCATCAACCAAATGACGAGAACGACAACCACAAGTTCGTTTTTTGTTTTTTTTTTTGTTCGTTGGACGTTGTGTAATAATATATTGAAATGTGGTTCGGCTGAACAAGTTTGGGGCTGATTTATTTAGAATCAAATTTGTTTTACATTATCGTGCAATTATGTTTGATATGAAGGCTAAAAGTTTGAATCCATGTATTTTCGACGCGGCAAATTTAATCAATTGCTCTTTAAAAAAGTTTGTTCCAGCGGTTTTAGAAACTTTTGCAGTTGCCACTTTAAGATATTTCATTAGTTTTTGGTCATATAATATTTTTAATGGGTGTTTCCTGAAAAGAACTGCTAGTAGTTTACACCTTATATTTCGGAATAACTGATGACTCGTATAAACAAAGAACAATTAATGAAAATATGTTTTTGAAGTTGTTGTTTTGAAGAGTTTGAATGGTTTGAATAAATACAGGTATACCTCGATAGTACGTACATAAACTTTCTCACTTCAAATTGTAATTGCATAAAAACTGCTGGTTGCATCTGAAATCTAATAAGATCAAAACAAAGAAAAACTTTGGTTGTATTAGTTTTCTAGTGTAATCAGTAGTTTTTATGCAATTTTGATTTGAAGTGATGAAGTTGATGTACGTACTATCGAGGTATACCTGTAATGGTGATGCGATTTATCAGCTGATTGTATGGGTGAATACTTTCACTATACTTCCTCTACAGGCATACCTCAATATAAAGCAATTTAATATATTTTTTTTGGCTTTCATCGTACGTATTTCTATACACTGAAAAAATATTTCACTTTGCTACTACTGGAAACACATGTAGATATTTTCCAATACTAAAATAAGTGACTTTTACATGCATATCACATAGAAATACCAATTTTACTTGATTAATCATTTACATTTCGCTGGACACATAAGATTCATTTGATTTTGCAAAGCCTTTTCCACTTCCTGAGTCACATGAAATTTAAGTGAATTTATAGAGGATATTTTCCACTTATTATGTGAATTTTTGTTCGTGTGTAGGAAGGGCCATTATTTAGTGCCGACTGTCACCACTTGTCTGATTGCATCTGACTGAAAGTAATTTTGCAGTAGTACTAGGGTTTATGTCCCATACCTTAGCCTAATATTATATGCAGCACTCGGTTACATGTTTCATTGTTACTCATAAAGTAATTGAGCTACAAAAGGCATTCAACTAGTTATTTGCTTGCAAAGATATGCTTAATAAGACGCTTATTCTTTTAAACTACTGTTATTTTAAACTAAATAACTAACATTATTAAGACGAAAACTTTCTAGGAATATGGATGTATTGTCGGTCTATAAGCACCAAATTGGGTCTATTCGTGGATGCAACTTCGTCCCATTCGATAGTTTTTTTTTATGCAATGATCGTGCAATTTTTTTTTTTTTTTTTTTTGATTTTCTTGTATTAGGCAATGCCAGCTATTCTCATTCTACAAAACACAAAAAAATCTAAACAAACTTAAATAAAGCTGCTTTAAAACACTTAAATTATTATCACGTATAATTTATCAGCCATTCAATAATGAAAACATGTTTATTCGCTCTAAACAGATTTTGTTCCTATGTGTTGTGTTATCATGAGACAGTTGAAAAATATACACTCGAATGTTATAAATTTCCGTTGTTAGTTTTACCGGTAACAACATTTTAATAACGTTATTAATAAAACAGGCCACAATTGGGAACATATAAGAAAATATGTCCCTTACATTAAGTCTACGGTTTTCTTGTAAAATCAATGTTATTTTATCTATGCAAACAATTAGTTTATAATGTTTGACTATTGTCTGTAAATCTAGGCTACATAACTAGGTTTATCGGTTCAATTTGGCAAATGTTATATTATCCCAAGACCGTGGTGAAAATCGGTTCAGCTTAACCAGTGAAGTCATGATGTCTAAAAAGTTGAGGAAATCAAAAATCACGCGGAAGTGAACTACTATAAATTGATTAATAATGTCTCAATTGTCTTGAAATTCATTGGTCAGCATGATAGTAACATGATTTTGTTGATTATAGCTGAATAAATAACATATTTGGTACATAAGCCGAATCAAGGAGCTAGGCTAACATTACATCCCGTTACCCTATATAGTAAGTGCAAGTGAGTTTAGCCCTTTTAAGGATGTTACTCTTCGTTTTCTTCCATTCATGGCGTGACCTCAAGCATTAGCCAGCTCCTCTGGTACAATTTCTGAGAGTTTGACTTGTTTTTTTCAAAAGTAGTAAATTTGAGTAAATCTGATTGCGATTACCGAATAGGCAAATCAAAAACAGCGCCTTGATACAGGTTGGCGTTTCTGGTTTGTTGACTTGTTAATCTAAATATGATTTACTCTATTATTACTCTAACTGTTGACAAAATTTAGTAAAAAAATACTAAAAATTGAGTCAAATGGTGCAAAGGGCAGCTCTTCACCTTCCCTCATTTTGTTCTGGAATCATTCCGACCCAATGCCCAGACCGGTAATCTTACCCAGCCACCACCAGCATACTGTTGCTTTATAGCTATGTCTCGTTTCTCACGTGATTGATTTGCGATAACGTCGTGTCGAGAAGGGCGGTAGCTCCAGAATTAAATGCAGAACATCCGGGATCCGGAAAAAGGAAACCACTCTGGGACGGTTGCCAGGAAATGCCTGGGAGATTATAGGCGCCAAAAATTATGACCTCGTCAATTGTAGCAACACTTTTCAGGATAGCTTGGATGGAGCGGCAATAGGTGTTAATATAACAATGCTACATACACGGTTCGGAGGTGCACACTTAAATACATAATTTCACCTCGGTAATATTGTTTGCTGATTTTTGTCTGTAAAAATAAATTTATACTGAGAGAACGGTTTTTTGTACAACATTTGCTGATTTCTGTAATTTTTATTACTGATTTTTCTGTAAAACATTATAAAATACAGATGTCGGTAATAAATATAAACGAATACCTCGTTATCAGAAAAAAAAACTCTGTACTTTTCGTAAGATCAGTAATTCTGTGAAGCAAACATTCAGCAAACAAAATGTAGCTTTACCGAGCTATCGTCAATATGTATACCAAACTCTGTTTCTGGCATATTCAACGTTCTATATGACGCCATTTAAAAAAAGTTAAGTTATTAAGTAAACACTTCAGACTAAATGCGTGTTCTACGGTGTTTAAACATTGTCAAATGGAGGTAACTTTAAACTCGCTGATTGAAGTGGACAACAGCATTGCATTGTCTGCACTTTTTGGTTATCTAACCGAAGATTCGGGCTAAGGATGAAGTGTTTTCTTCCAAATATGGTAAGTCTGTTTAATCATTTGAATTTCTTCACATCATTGACTACGTATGTTTCTAGACTTTCTTCGACCGTTGACCATAATCCGAATTAGGAATTCCGACTTGTGACAATCAAAGAGTGCATGAGACAGCATTCAAGAAAACCCAGGGCCGTATTTTGGATCTCGAAACGAACGACTTTTTGTACGAACGCTTGTGAGAAAAAGTTCTTCGTTTCGAGTTCCCCAGTGTGGCCCCAGTTTTTCCGATCGATCCACTGAATCGAACCTTATTTTGAAAATTTATTTTTATTTTGACTTAATTTATCGGACCGATTAAAAACTGAGCTCAGAACATGTGTCTAGACTGTGAAGGTATGTTTTATTATCGCCGCAAACATTTGTGTTCAAATACATGGTAATACATGGTTCAGTATTTGAATTAACAGATATTCCGCACTAATTTTGCGGATTTGCCGGTACAAAATTACAAAGACGCTTAAAATAAGACTGAGGTTCTCGGTAATTAAATGTATTGGTGTGGCGACATGTTCGGCTTTTTTTTAAGGTTTGTTCAGTTAATTTTGAAGATCAGTTCGGTATTTTTTGACATATTGGTAAAAATTATACAGTACCGAGGAATCGGTAGTTGAAATTGATTACCGAGGTGACCACCGAGAGCTCAGCTGTTGAAAAATCGGTAATTTTTTAACTGAGCCCGGTAAAAATAATTAAGTGTGTATATATACTACACATATGAACAATGTACGGTCGGCCAATTCAACAGCTGCTCCACAAATCATTTTCAATTGCTCTGGCTTTCCACCCGGAACCGACTGTCAAGAGGACACCATCTCCCGTCGATTTTCGACTGTTAACAGAGATACGATCACGTCGGAAAACATCGTATTTCCGAGTATTCCCAAGTTGGATTTGTTCATTTGCTATTTCAAACAAAGTTCTACAAATATACACTTATATTCTCCAATAATCAGCAACAAAATCCAAGCTTTATCACTTTGGTATCTAAAACAGGATTTGATAAAAAAAATCAGTAAGATACGCACAATACCAAACCAGATTCCCTGAAATCTATAAAGGTCAAAGGTTAAGTCCGCTAAACAACTTGGAATATCGAGCAAAACTTACAGATATGGTATGCTTCATTCGGAATGATTGGAATTCTATAAAAAAAATCCGCATAAACTTCCGCAGTAATTCCAACTCTCCTACTTTTTCTTAAAAAATCTGAACAAGATCTACTCTATTTAACTCAAAATTGAGTAGATTTTTTGTCGCAAGGATTATTGATTGATCAAATCTTGTTGGTATGACCAAATCTACAAAGCAACGACTTCAACTTTAAAAAGGTAGATGTTGTTAAATCGTCGACTTGTCAATTTCCACAAGATTCAATTGTTGAGTGACACGAAATTAAGTAAAAAGTGATCAAATTTTCACATAAGTAGAAATTCACACTTAAGTTTGCTCAGCATTCTGAGAATACTACGTGCAAAATTCTAAATAATACTTTCTCTTTACGCTAAAAAAGATACACTTAGTGTGTAGGGATCCCTCTCTCCCTATAAATGTTTTCGCTTTTAAATACTATTTTAAAAATTGAAAGAAATCTGCATCAATAAATCGTCGGAGTTATCGCTACCTAGTAGAATTCTGGATTGACTTTTGCAGTACTAAATACACAGTCGAATTGAAATGGGCGAACACGAAATTATTGCAACACTTACAACTGGCTGTAACTTTTTTCTCACTGGAAATAAATTAGCCATATTTCGAACTGTTCATCGTTAAAGTTTGTTTACGTCCTGTGAATTGCGTATTTGTGTGTTTTGTTGCGGCCAAGGTGGACCTGTGTCAAATGGAGACGGGTAAAAAACTGTATACGCTCGCATGGAAAATCCGAGCCCATGAAAATGTTTTGGGAAAATTGCTGCAAATCTCTAATTCAACCGCATGAAGAGAATTGAGGGCAGAATGAATGAAGATGTTAATCTCGAAATTTCAATACGTGATGTTGCCAAAAAGATTGGCGTTTCGAAAAGTTTCGTTCAAGTGTTGAAAACAAAAGCTGAATTACATGCATATTAGTTTCAAAACATCTCAAACCACGATGAAAAAAAAACTAAAACTGTTGCCAAGACCCGTGTTAAGAAGCTCTGCACGGAGCGTTGACTAGATACAGTTGCTACAACTGTAAAAAACTATCGGATAGAACTGTACAAACTTTTATGGATGGCGTAAAGCGAAAGTGTCGAGAATTTTACCAAACAACCTCCAATAAATGATCCATGAAATTTGCTTTGTACCCAATAAAACATGACATTGTTAAGTATATTAACTGTGTGATAATAATGTTGTGTTTGACCTTCAAATTTACAACCTTTAAACACTTTTCTTTCCACAACTTTTCGTTACAAAAGGTTCTTAAAACAAATTTCGTTTTTCTACACGTTAACACCGTACTCGCACAAGATTTAAGAAAATTTTAAGAAAATTTTATTAACTACTAGTGGAGTACTTTTACCTGAATTTAAGGTATATAGGTTTATATTCAAATTATAATCAGCTGAAATTTCGGCAATAGTCAGTAATCAATGTGACAGGTAATCAACTGAAAAATTATGGCTAGTACAAAGCTGCAAATTTGTTACTCCATATTTAATAAGAATATACGTATAGAAAGGTAAATACATTTGAAATCCTTCTATATAAAAAAAAACTTTTTGTTAAGACCTATTTGGGAAAAGTGCTAATTATTCTAATAGGCCAAAAAACGGCTCAATAACTTTACCCGGTTTCAGCTCAATTCATTACGAAAAATCATACTTCCAAAATTTCAACTCAATCAACCTTAAGAGCTGAAATTAACAATTTTGTGTCAAAAGCACTATTAGGCATTTAAAATGTCAATGAATGTGGTGGCCAATCTACCATCCTAAATTTTCAACGACTATCTTACACGAAACTTCGAATTATAATTGAACCGCACATTTTTTATTGTTCATGTACATCAATGAAAATCGTCCATTCTTTCTAATTGCTCTTCAAACATGGACTTCAAAGAACTTTACATAATTGTGAAACGATCATGAAAGGCTGCAGTATGAATGCCTTTAAATGTAATTTGTAAACAACGCACCACAGCTGATAATAGATCATCAACAAAAAAATTCCAATTAATTTCCTTGAATGGAATCAGTAACAACAACAACAACAACAACAAAACATCAGCAGCAGCATCAGCAGTAGCAGGGCACGGAAAACGGCAAGCTTCGAAAATTCCGAACAAAAACAAACATTCCCATTCATCTTCCCGTTCGCCGTCTCTCGCCCTTGGACTCGTCGCTCCATTTCTCCGGATGCTGCCGCTGCTCTCGATTCGACGACGACGACAATCATCATCGTCTTCATCATAAAAACCAGCAGGATTCGCAGTGTGTACTTTGATTCTATCTGTATTAGGCACGATGGAGAAGAACAGCGAGCGAGCGAGCGAATCGACGCGTTCTTCGATGTATGCGTGCGTCTGTCGCACATCTGCCACCACCGCTGACAGAATTTCATAGCAGCAGTCGGTAGCAACAACATCAACAACAGCGAAAGCAGGCTTTAGTCCTCTCACTAACTGCAGCTGCCCGTTTCTATGTGTTTGTGTTGTTAGCAACCGCGCTACGGTCAACTCGAACGCAGTGTTGGCAGGAACTAGAAGTTGAATGGCTTTTTTTCACCTTGAATGAATTTCAATGGTACTTGCCTTTTCAATAACTGACATTCAAAAGAAGCTTTGACTTCAGTTTAAAGCGAATTATTAATGTTGAAGACAGATGAAAAACTACAGATTTCATACTGTGGATTTTCCTGTGCAATACTGCACAGTACTGCAAGTACTTTTTCAAATAGGCATATGTTGTAAAATTAATACACGATTTTATTGTTGAATATAATTGCTAACGTGCAATAAGTATTATAAATTTATAACATTACAACAGATAATCGAGTCCGCCCTTAGCTTAGTCGGTAAAGACGCGGCTACAAAGGTGGTTGGGTTCGATTCCCGGTCTGGTCTAGGAATTTTTCGTTAAGGAAAATTTCTCGACTCCCTGGGCATAAGGCATGATTGTACTTGCCACACACTTATACTTATGCAAAAATGGTAGCTGGCATCGAAAACTCTCAATTAATATCTGTGGAAGTGCATTTAAAACACTGAGTTGAGAGCAAGCAATAACCTAATTGCGAAAGCACGGAGGAACCATAGACTAACTCTAAGACCAGTTGGTTCCGAACAAATTCGATTTTTTTATTGGTTCAGTCAGTACTAGCACATCGGTCCCAAGCTAAATAATGCGCCCATAATAATGAACTCACACGAACACACTCTCAAATATTCTGTCAAAATAACACAGCAAATCAAAACAGAGGCGCAAATATGTACAGCAAGGTGCTGGCTTCCAGGTGTACTTCGGACCAAGGGGTTCTACAACAGTGATCCAATTTGAAATCGCTAGTTGCATATTGATTGTTGGTGGAACGTTCCTACACAGATACACTTGAAGTAAGTGAATTCTTATCCTGCCAAATGACGTAACCATGTGATCTCGAGTAATTCATGATTGAGGCCTAAAAGCCAATTGTAAACAATGAACTGAAACATCGATTCCTCTCAACTTTGAAAAGGGATCAAATTTAAAAGTATTTTTTTGTTTGACGTTGTCAATGTTGCTGGGGCCAATGTAAACCCAACTCGAGGGTATCAGCATTACAGTTTCCGAACTTGACTTAACAGAAATTATGTATAAAAATCTTGACGTAAGCGAAATGTCAGCCAAAAGCATCGCGTAACACTCAGACCTAAGTAACGCATTAGATGATTTGTTCAATTGTGTTTTACAAAAATCCGATTATTTTCAAATATAATTAAACTTTGTAACTCAGAGGGGCCAAAACCTTTGTCGTTTAGAATTATTCACTAATCATAACGTTGTTTGGTTTATAAAAAGGAATCAAAATGAAATTAAAAGAGCTTCGAGTAGGTTTTCTCAACAAATACGAAATGTTCTTGCACGTGCGTTACATTCACTCTACATACACTCGAGAATTGTTACTCAAATCCTTTCCGGTTTTAGAATCTGAAGAAATACTCTTCAATTTCATTGATTCTATCTATGAAGTTTTTCTTAAGGCGGGTCTAATCTTAGGACCTTTTTTTTGTAAAATTCTATAATCACAGCTAGTGAGTTACAACTAAAAAGTTTAAGTTTGAATCAAATTCTAGTTTTGAAAACATTTGCTTGACTTCTACCAATGAACACATTATGTTCTTATGCTCGCATATGTGCAGGAGACTCTGCACAACACAAATGAGGTTTATGTGCTCAACTTTTTTGACTTTTGGAAGCATTAATTTGAAGTTTTATAAAAGCACCGTGATTAATTAATAAGGCCAAGAGTGGAGACAATCGCTCTTTGTTTCTTTTGTCATTTTGAATAGTAGGAATAAGGGCGAGTAAAAATTAATCGATTTTCTTCGGCTTCCCCTCGTTTCAAATAAAGTGACAAGAAGCACATTTGAGAAGCACCTTATTTTGAAAAAGAGAAAGTAAAATAAAAGAGAGATCGATGAAGTCTTAGGATAATTATTCGGATAATAAAACTGTGGCTATTTCTCTTCATTGGCTGCACCACTTTCAAAACAAGGTGACAAGATGTTAATTTGACTGCATTTTTTCATCTTAAGACCAAAGTTTCTATCGCTATCTAGCATTCTGTGGTGGCACAAGCAATCAAATTAGCTGTTTGTTACATTATTTCAAAAGAGGAGCAGCCGATCTCTATCTTGAACTGTACAATTTATACGTAATGCTCGCTATTTAAATATAATAGATAATAAGATTATGTAGGTCCATCTTTTTGTTTCAACACAGCTTTGGATTGAATGAATTGAAACCGATAGCATTGAAACACCGGCAATTTTATTGAATGGGCCCAATTCTGAATTTATTACCAAGGATCTTTTAAAAACTTGTCTAAAAATTGCTCAAAACTGCTTCTGTTCGAAATATATTTAAAAATTATACATAAATTCCGAAGTAATTTTCAATTTCTTTTCCTCTTGAGAAAACAAAAATACTTCTTTTTTTGAATCATCCATTTATAACACAGGCAATTTTTTATCGATTTACTCAATTCAAAATCTGTGAGCCCACAAACTTGTTCATATTGAAGAATATCCTTCGGCGACATGAAGTTGTAAATTTGAAAAACTAAAATTGGGAGCGTCACGAAAAATGGTCAGCGTTTGAAGGTCAATAGCTCATTAATTTCTCTTTAGGTTTGCTCAATTTGTTGTATCAATCGATTGGACCTATTTCTAGTTATTGATTGTGTTCAGCAATGAAGCATTGAAAATTTACAAAAGATAAAGTCATGTCTTATAATTGCGAAACACCTATCGTGTTCAAATCTGATAGAAAATTTGTTAAAATTAGCGGCAGAACTTGGCCGTTGCGTTTGTAAATTCAATCAGAAACAACAACTCGAAATCGAGTAATGGTAGGTTGAACGCTCATGACACGTTGCATCAGAAACCAACATATCTTTGTCGTGTTTCTTCAACCAGCAATCGGTCCTAACGGTGTTTGATTTCAAATCAGCTACTTATCTGAGACAAATTTTAATAAACAAATGATATTAGTTTAAGAGTGCGGGTTTAACGTCTTTTTTTTTTCATTGATACAATCACCTATGTCGAGTAAATCTTTACAAGGCAACCAAAAGCCGTTTGGATTACTATATTTACATTAAATAAAAACAATCAATATTCTTGTGTAAGGTCAACCTTGCTGTGGTGCCTTGTTCACAACCCCTAATTTTTTTTATCTGTGTTTGCATGAAATCCCTATCAAAAATGAATCCAGAAGCATCTTGACATATTAAAGTGTAGGTTCAGGTGTATTGTTGCAAGTTGAATTAACATAACCATTTCTCTCGCAAACCAAGAGCCAAGAACAAAAATTAACTATTTTGAACACAGCTTGAAGTACTTTAATCACACCTAAAGTATTCTTAGGTATTAAAATTTAAGTCCATTTATTTCAGCTTTGCAGTGATTTTGGTTAAACTTACTATACAACTACAAAAGTGTTTTCTTTGCTATCGTTAAAACCAGGATTTTTATTCGTAAACGTTTGCGTTAGAAAAACATTTCGGTTTTCTTTATAGAGTTTCTCTATCGTTAATACTTTAAAAACAACACATTAACGCATTAACCATGTAAGATGCTGAATATCATATTTCTGTATCATAATGTTTTTATAAAACTGCAGAAACTGCTTCTCTATGATTGTGTAAATACGAAGGAAAGTAGATGAAGAGAATTTGCCCATTCTACTTACTGCCCAAAATAGCATAGATGTATTTAAACAACATTTTCTGAAACATAATACTTTCAATTTACAGTTCCAAATATCGATAATAGACAATACACCCAAAAAAATCACATATTCAGTAGAAAAAATCCACTAGAAATTCACTACACTTTCATATGATTCATGAAGTGGAAAATGCTTTGCAAAATCAAGTGAATCTTATGTGTCAAGTGAAATGTGTGTGTCAAGTGAAATGTTTGTGTCAAGTGAAATGTATGTGTCAAGTGAAATGTATGTGTCAAGTGAAATGTATGTGTCAATTGATCAAGTGAATCTTATGTGTCAAGTAAAATGTGAGTGTCAAGTGAATCTTATGTGTCATGTGAAATGTATCTGTCAATTGAAATGTGTTTCCAGTAGTAGTTAAATTAAATATTTTTTCAGAGTAGATTCCAACGGATAACTCTTTCGATTAAAATCCATATGGAACAGTTATGCTTTTATGGGCAGCCTAGGACGTAATGCAATATTCCTTGAAGTATATATTATGGATAACACAACATAGTTTTGGTATTTTCATGATATTTTACGACATTCAAGTTTCAGTTCACAGAGCGAAGTTCCGCTGGTCCACAATCGATTCTAATGGACAACCGTTTTTTGACAAAAATCCACATAGGATTTTTATAGGACTGTTACACTTTCTATGAGTAGTCCATTGCTTCCCGAATAACTTGATAATTGGCCTTAATATTTAAGAGCTCAGATTAAGAGGTAGAATACCTGAGGATAATACCATAAAATTGTTCGCACAATGTTCTGTAAATAACAAATTGAGGTAAGACAATACCAAAATAGTACCTCTCAGGTATTCTCAGGTATCCGAAATAACGAGTTTTGTTATTTGAGAGATATGTTGCTTGCAATCCTTAAGTATTTTCTTTAGATATTTTACCTCTTAATCTGAGCTTTTTTACACCAAGGTCAGTTGTCAAGATCAAAATTAGGTATGCTTATGTTGTTGTTTCCTGCTCGGATTGTACTGTCTTTTCCGAGGTATTAGTTCAGAGTATTGCATGCCTCTTAAAGTTTAATTGATTGTGTTAGCATTGGACCGTGAATATTGGCCAATGTTTTAAAAAATAAGGAATTATTCTTGATTGCAAATTATTTAATCAAAACTTCACTTTACTGGTTGATTATATGATCAATTCAATACAGATGTCCAAACAATTATTAAGTTTTAATCATCGTCATCTAGTTGGCCCCAATATTATTGGGGCAAACTTTCATTTATTTTGATTTCAAACAATTTAAAAATTTATAGCCACCGAATCAAAGCCATTAACTATTGACCCATAATAATGACATGAATGTTTAAAACATTTTCTAATACTGCATGTGGAATATTTCAAAAAAAATTAACATGTTTTAAGGTTGTGTTCAGAATTAATACACTATTGGTGGGACTTCATCTTTCTTTCACAATTAAATTTTAAGTTACGTCCAAGAATAGTAGCATAATTTCTCAAAAAATTATGTTTTAAAGTTGTGTTCTTATAACAAAAATAAAACAAATTTTCCGTTAAATTTTACATATAAAAAAATTCTACTTGCTACAACTATAGCAGACTTATTTCTGAGAGACAAAGATTTAGTTTAGACAAATAACTTCTGAAACATTGGTAGATCAACAACAAATAAGTTTTTAAACATTTTAATTGTTTTTAAAACATCAAATAAAAATTAACAATATTTTATTATTTAATAATTAATTAATTAACACAGCCTAATAAACCAAAACTTTCAATTCACCATAATCGAAATCAATGTTGATTCTGGCAACCCTTCGAGTCAGTTCGTTGAGCACATCGAGGCTTCGGGCAAAGCATAGAAGCAAAATAGTAGGCGACAACCACCACCGCTCGACAGGAAGAAAAAAAAAAGTTGAATGAGGAAAAATATGCGAGAAACTCGAAAAGCTGCCAATGATGAAAGAAGCAAAATGGGAAAAAAAAAATCTGAGAACGAATTCTCTTGTTGGGGGAGAAAAATCAATTCGCCGAAACATTCTGCGTCAACCGATACAGACGTTAAAAAAAATGACTACCTCTTCCACCGATTAATGACTACTCTCATTTTAGGAACAGTGACTGTTTTCCTTCTGAATGGGTTACCATTTCAAAATAGACAATAGTTGTTATACAATAAAAGAAAAATGAAAAATCACAAACCAATTCCAGCGAGACTATCTTTCACGATCTGCAAACGTTGTTTTGAAATCGATTATGTTCCGTTTTCCTTTCCGCTTTTCTGAGAAAAACCTCTCGTTTATACTGTCCTGCTTTCAGACAATAAACACAGGTAAACCAAAGAACTAAACACTGTCGCTTTGTAACAGTGGAAATTCCAATTCAAACACAAAATGAACGCATTATAATCACTTCTGATCAGGCGAGGTCCCTTGGGTTCGCACAGCACAGAGCTATCGAAACCGGAAGGATAATGTAACACAATAATGGAACTTAGAACTCCTTCACTCACTATAATTCTCTTTTTCCTATATTTTCCTGTGCGCAATTTCAGCACTCTTCCCAAACTTCTTCTTCTGAACTCCGCGCTTGTCGTTAGCTATGCTGCTCTTTCTGTTTCTGGGACTAACAAAACTGCACAATAAATTATAGCAAGGAAAAAAAACAGGCTCCTGTGTAGAACACGATGGAGTAGAGAGCTGCTACACACAATACAATATGTAATGAGATGTTGGAAAAAACGGCAGACGAAGGCGACGGCGACGACGAACAACGGAAAAAACACATTCGCTCTTCTCGAGTAGACGCGACGTTCTGATCTACCGAGACGGAAAAGCCAAACCGAAAGGCAATCGAAATCACTCGCAGCGCAGCATTAAACAAGGCAGCAGCATAGATGCTTTTTGCGCTCTGTCTCCTTGTAGCGACGCTGCCCGTAGTTGTGTGCGTGAGACTCACGGCATGAGAAATTCTATGTTCTTGTTGTGTGCATTTTATTCTTCGGATGCTTTATTTGGTGTGTGTGAGATCTAGCAAAGAGCGAGATTCGCAACTTTTGCTGTGTTTGTTTACAAAAGCACAACGATTCCGGGCGATGTTTTCTTCAAGGGGTCAACCAATGCAAGTTCATGAAATTTTTAATTTTTTTTATTTCAACTCCAGGCAGGAGTTTTAAAATGCTTCGAAGTTGTTTGTGACACTCATTGACGCTTTGAAATAGCATTTTCTTCTGTCTCTTGAATGGGAAGGGGAAACTTTCATATATTCGTACAAGTGGAATAATACAACGTGCTTCTAAGCTCGCATAATTCGCAAAGTTTTAACATTTAGATACTATCACAGAATCTTGAGAAATGTCGATTGAGCAAGCTCAGAAGCGTTTTTATACAAGGCATTCTTATTATTAAACTTTTAAAAGACAAAACTCATCTGATTAACCGGCCCGAATTCAGCGTAATTCATACGTTGCATAACTGCCGAACATAACTTAGTAGTTTTTGCAATTGTTTGCCAAAAGGAGATTTTTCAGCACGAGTGTAAATATATCGAACCAGGCTTGCCGAGGTACCCGAATAAAAAAAATTCTCATAGATTTACAATTGATTATATTGTTACCACTCAAAAGAATCTATAGTATTTAGGATTAATATTATTGTTCACAAGGATAGGATGACAATAGGAGTTATTGTTCTCACAATAGAAAACAGGGGTTGTTATGTATCTTAACCTAGATCTAAACCATAGATAAAATCATTATTTTCCGAAAAAAATTGAGTCAATTACTATTAATTGTATTGTTTCCCAATTGTTGAAAATCCTAGCATATAGAGTAATCTGGAGACCCTTGGTATATCCCAAGAGTGTGTAATTCGTACCTCTATGATATCATCCCTGTATGGTAAATATTTATTAGGGCTATTATAATGACAACATGCGTTTTTCATTTATCTGATTTACGAACAATACGATTCGTGGTCAGAAAAAGATTTTAATGTTATTTTATATTATTCTATTGCAATTGTATGGTTATTTTTATCCGGGAAGATAATTCCTATGAGTGCTGAAAAAGTCGAGTTTATGAACGAGTTTCATATGGGGTTTCAAAAAACTTTTTATGCAATGACGAAAAACTGTGATGTACTATATTTTCGTCGATATTTTCACTTTTAAGAATTACAAAAATGGACTTCCATGTGTTATGGTACAACTTTCTAATCCAAGAAAAATTTTCCAGTTTGGAATTCCTGCATTACAAATTTCAGGTACGAAGCCACTCCTAGAAGTAAAACAAAAGTAATACGCCGAATTGTGTTAAAAGCAATAAAAGAAAAGCTTTGCTTAATTCAGTACTTAACGCATCTCAGAAGCGTTGCATAAAGTTGTACACTAGGCAACATGTTTTTTCTTGTCAAAAGTTGGTCATTATTCTACAATACAGCGTGAAGTCAACTAGCGTATTGTGAGGCGGAGTTGCAAAATATTAGTTGTTTCAGTGCGTTTTAAAATTCGTTTTTAAATGAATGAATCGTTAAAGTTGTAATTAACAGCATAGTAACACATTCTTTCGATGTTTGACTTTTGATCAACATCCAACAATTGATTACCAGAATTAATACATTAATGGTGTGAGTTCATCCTTCTTTCACAATTTAATTTTAAGTTACATTCAATAATTGTATTACTGATCACTAGCTTAAGAAGGTCTAGAGCATTTAGTCTATGCGATAGTCATCATTTCTTCAATCGGTTGGAAGCACTACCCCAGCCCCATATGTGTTTTATGGTTATAAAGCGCCATCACTCGCTCTCTGAAAAGTGTAGAATGTCTCAGAAAATATAAGTACGGGTGGTGGGAAAGAACTTTTCAGAGAATTTGCTCTTCTAATTACATCACTGCACGAAAACCTGACACCACAGGAGACGCAAGATCCGGCATACATGACAGCGGCGAAGTTGGCCAGTGTAAGCCGAATATACAGCGCACAGGGAAACAGAGAAAGAGATAAGATTTAGGGTAACGTCACGATACTCACCACACGCTTAGAAAATTTTACAGTATTCGGTAATGTTTCAACAACCGAACGTTTTGCAGTATCCGATTACCGGTCGATTTCGGGTGAAGTTTAACAGTATTCCGGCAAAAAAACTACCGGAACTTGTCAATTTTACCGAAATCCGTTAAATCGATTACCGAACTGAACCGAACAAATATCAAGGATTAACCATAAGGGGCAAGTTAGATGACCACATTTGGGAAAATACACCGGATAGTGCGCAATAAAGTGCCCTCCCTCATCGTTTTTTCAATTTCTCTCATTTACTTGGTTCAAATTAAGTAAAACACACTGTTTTTTTTTTATTATCTTATTTTTTATATTCTTTTTAACGTTTCACTTATGGAATACTGCAAAAAAAGGAGTTTTACTTTCCAAAGAAAAAAAAATCAATTTGTGTTTCTGTGGCTAGGACCTCCTGCAGGCGCTTCGGACATGCTCTAGACCAGGTTCTTTAGGATGCTGTGGATCTAGCTCTTCCCAGGCGCGCTCCAGGGCTTCTAAAATAGTTATTTTTATTGGTAACACCAGTTTTGTCAACCCTGGCATCGAGAATCGCCCACAAATTCTCGATGGGATTGAGGTCCGGGTCTTTGTGGAGGCTATTCCAGCGGTTTGATCCAGACAAGATCCGGAGTCGTTGTCCTGCTGCGAATACGAACTTCTCTTCAAGGCCCGTCTGGATCAGCGAAACCTCCAGATTTTCTCGCATGATGTTGATGTAAGAATCTGCCGTCATTATCCCGTCGATTTTCACAATGCTTCCCACTCCACCACACGAAAAACACCCCCAGACCATCACATATCCTCCTCCATGCTTCATCGTGCCTTGGATGTGGCGTTCCTGAAGCTCCTCTCCCGATCTGCACCAAACACGAACCCGCCGCTTTCGGTTAAACAGCTCGAATTTTGATTCGTCCGTCCAGAGAACCGTTTTCCAGAACTTCTAGGGGCTAATCAGCATGCTCCTTAGCAAACTTAAGCCGTTTGGCTTTGTTTGCCTTGCTGATAAATGGGCACTTCCGGGCAAGTTTGCTATTCAACCCTGTGCTACGAGACGGCGACGAACAGTTCGACCGGAAGCTGATAACTGGAAGGGTTTCCTGATCTCGCGGACAGTTACCCTTCGGGTTCTTCTTGACTTCGCGCATGATCTTGGTGTCCGTTCTCGCATCCGTTTTCCGCTTCCTGCCTCTGCCAGGGCGATCCACCACTGATCCAAACGTTTTAAGCTTCAGAAGAATTTTGCCAACCGCTGCCTGTACTTCTAGCGACAGCCCGGTGCGATTCACCGTTTTGCACATCACGAACGACCAATTTTCGGATACACAAGGGAATTGCTTTCGAAAGCACTGCGTTTTCCATGTTTTTCAATTGAATCAAATGAGATCACGTATACAAATGCACCAGGTTGGGCCGTTTGCTTCAAAACATGTCAAAATATCAAAACATAAACAATCGAGGGGTCTTCCAATGGAAACTTATCGAAAACATATCGATTTTTGAAGTGGGCACTTTATTTTGTCACTGTATTTTTTTCAACACAAATTGATTTTTTTTTTCTTTAAGTAAAACTCCTTTTTTCAGTATTCCATAAGTGAAACTTAAAAAGAATATAAAAAATAAAATAAGAAAAAAAAAACTACACTGTGTTTACTTTAATTTGAACCAAGTAAATGAGAGAAATTGAAAAAAACGAAGAGGTGGGCACCAAGGGACAAGACAGCTTTCTCGTGAGTAACGTTTTCCCTCAAAATTACTCAGGATTCATCAAATTTGCACACTCTATGATTTTCTTCTCCCCCAAGATATAGAGTTATGGGAATGACAAAAAAAAAGTGTGCGAACACGAAAAAACAACTTCACTCTTATTTGATCGTAAATCTCACGTTTGCTCAGAATGCATCAGCTTCCATCAACTTGTATAATTTATAACTCGATCTAACGTACTCTGGCAGCACTAGCCTGAATTGGTCAGTGATGACCTGGTAACGGTGGTAACCTTGGCAACCAAAAACAGAAGTATGTTTACTGTCTTGGAAAACTTTTTATTATGGTATCGTGAGAAGCACTCATTTCAGGCAAAATGAGTCGCAGTATTTGGAAGCGGAATTGGGCCCCGAAATAGAAGTCCCGGAGTCCAGAAGCGAATGTTCTGTAGGATCATTCAAAGATGCATACTTAGCGGGGGGTGGGAGGGGAGTAGGGCTGATGATAGCGCGACTAATTAATTTTCATACGGAGAAGGCTTCAGGTGAATAGTAGATGGGGGTTAGCAATAAGCTGAGCTCGGGCTGGGGCTAGGGGTGAGACAGGCCTACTCTGAGTTACTTTTATGCACCGTGTTACTCGCGAGTAAAGCTTGTAGTACACTGTTTGTCCAATAGCCAAATATTTGGCATAGGCAGCTAGACAGCTGAAAGATATCATAGATGTTTGTCAGATGCCTATCTGCCTATAACAAACATTTGGCTATTGGACAAACAGTGTATCATGTTTAACTCGATGTGCCTCGAAATTTAATCGATGTTCATCGAGTTTTTGCTTTTTGTTACTCGTTTTGGTTACACCTCCTATCGTCAGTTTTATTTGTAAACAAAAACGGTAAAAGTTATACTTTACTTTCACCCATAAGATATATCAACGAATGAAAGTAAAGTATTCGCTTTTATTCATAGGTCCCAGTGTCTTCTGAGCCTCTACTCGTAGTTTTGAGTCCGAAGGGGAACATTGAAGCGGCCAAGGTGAGGATCATGACGTCAACTGCAAGACAGACAATGCGAAAAAAAACGAAAATTGGAAATAAAATGCGAAAATTTGAAATAAAGCGGTTAATAATACGGAACCAGTCTTTAGTTGCTTCGGAACAATTTAAAAAAAATATTTATGCGATCGGGGAGAGCTGTCCAGTTACTGGTATGTCGAAACGTTCAAATCGCGGTAAAAATTCCGAGCCGGTAGTTGATCTTGGGCGAGAAGAAGCATCTCCGACGGTGAACGATGGTTGCAAATTCTGTGGTTCTTCTGAACACAGCTGGATGGTGTGCTGTGATGTTTGCGGCGATTGGTATCATTTCGAGTGAGTGGGCGGGGATTAAAGCGTAGAAAACATGGACTGGAGCTGCATGCAAGGATTGCGAAGCAGCAAGTGCGGCATAGAGCACAGCTAGATCGTCGACGTAGACGGCACCAAAGGACATAAATTCCAAACCAAAGGGCCCATTTCCGAAGCAGTCGGATGAGCTGCAGGCCATACAGAAGCGGATGGAGAATTCGATCCTGAATCATGTTTATATCATTTTGGGAGAGTGTACCACGTGCAACGCCAATTTCTTTGTGGATCCTATCCCAGAAATCATCCTATAGGAAAAAGTTATGTTTGGGAGTATGTTGATAAGATAGTGAAATAAAACTTACAATTCAAGCTAATCTTCAACCGCAGCATCAAACTTGGTAGTTGAACATTTGCACAGATAGCATAATACATGTTTTGACAGTAGCTGGTCGGTTCCCAAATAGATCCCAATGTTATTGTGGAAAAAATGATGGGAAAAGAGAAAGTCATCTCGCCTACTAGTAACGTGAGTTACTCGAGGTGCCTCAAAAGCAACTCTGAAATTGCTCGAGATGAAGAGCTGTCTTGCCCCTTGGGCTGGGGCATCGACACAAGTTCGAACCAAGCTGAAAACAACACAATCTACAAAAAATATTATCAACTACATATTAATATGATGACTAGCGGGTGAGGATTACCACAACGTTGATACGGTAGCTATTCACGACAAAACTTTCTTGTTTTGATTATGCAATTTCACTTTCAAACACAAGCTTTACAAAAGGTAGGAATGTTGAACAGCCTAATATGAATCCAGTGGATAAGAGATGCTCATAATTGCTCAGAGTTACACCCGTTCGCTACTACAACCTCACGGAGAAAAAACAGTCCCGTTTGAAACAACAAACTTGCTTGTTGGCATACAAACTAAAAAACTAGTTGTTTTGAAAATACGTTTTGTTGTTTTAAACCAACAATTTTGTTTTGAAACAAACAGGCATGTTGGTTGTTTGTATTTAAAAATATAATGGTTGTTCTCAATTAATATTTTCGTTGTTTCCACCTTGAAAGGTGTTTATTATTACCAAAATACAGATTGCGTTGACTCAGAGAAACAAACCAAAATTTTAGATTGATTCAACTAAGCCGGCGGCTAAATCAAACTGATATTTTATTTGGAGAAAAAATAACTAAACATTTAGTTTGAAGCAAACTATTTTTTTGGTATACATTAATTGTTATGTTATGTATTCTCCGTGCGAGGAGTAACGATTATGATGTAGAAGGAGATGTTCGCTCATCACCATGAGGCACCAACTCTTTCTACATCATAATCGCTACTCTCGTACCGTGAGAATACATAACATAACAATTAATGTATGTAAACCACAAATGTGGTGGTAACCATTATTTATACTGGTGGGGACCAGTATCGCATCGCTTCACGATGTTTCTCTCGAGGTCTCTACGTTGGAGACGACGAGAAAAACTTTAGTGATCGTCAGTCGATTGCGAATCAAAACAAACCCAAAAAAGGAGAGAGTTCCTCTCCCATGTGCGCATCAGTAAACAGAGTACACACAATAGATCGCTAAGAATAGACTATACAAGCCACAGTGGTACATGAGCGTCTTTCCATGCGTCAATTTTTGGCTGTTGAAGTGGCGGACTTGTTCCGTCGCTACAACCTACCCCGCAGTGGGATGTTAGGCAAAGATTGACGTCCATGGTTCGAGTACCATTGGATACATGCCCTTTCGCTCAATTTTCAAAAACATCTGTTAATTTTCCTGCCTGCCGCACTCTGACGGACCTTTCAACACTTTCTCTTCACATCTTTCATTCTAGCCAAAAACATTGTTGTTCGCTCTTGGTGCCTCATGGTGATGAGCGAACATCTCCTTCTACATCATAATCGTTACTCCTCGCACGGAGAATACATAACATAACAATTAATGTATACCAAAAAAATAGTTTGCTTCAAACTAAATGTTTAGTTATTTTTTCTCCAAATAAAATATCAGTTTGATTTAGCCGCCGGCTTAGTTGAATCAATCTAAAATTTTGGTTTGTTTCTCTGAGTCAACGCAATCTGTATTTTGGTAATAATAAACACCTTTCAAGGTGGAAACAACGAAAATATTAATTGAGAACAACCATTATATTTTTAAATACAAACAACCAACATGCCTGTTTGTTTCAAAACAAAATTGTTGGTTTAAAACAACAAAACGTATTTTCAAAACAACTAGTTTTTTAGTTTGGATGTCAACAAGCAAGTTTGTTGTTTCAAACGGGACTGTTTTTTCTCCGTGAGGTTGTAGTGCGAACGGGGTGTAACTCTGAGCAATTATGAGCATCTCTTATCCACTGGATTCATATTAGGCTGTTCAACATTCCTACCTTTTGTAAAGCTTGTGTTTGAAAGTGAAATTGCATAATCAAAACAAGAAAGTTTTGTCGTGAATAGCTACCGTATCAACGTTGTGGTAATCCTCACCCGCCAGTCATCATATTAATATGTAGTTGATAATATTTTTTGTAGATTGTGTTGTTTTCAGCTTGGTTCGAACTTGTGTCGATGCCCCAGCCCAAGGGGCAAGACAGCTCTTCATCTCGAGCAATTCCAGAGTTGCTTTTTGAGGCACCTCGAGTAACTCACGTTACTATATATATATATATCAAATCCAACTTCCAGCTCGGAGAACTCGTCGCCGTGGAAAACTACGCCGAAGCAATCCAGCTGATCGCCAAATTCACCGTTCAGTCGCTACAGATGTGGCAATTCGCCCCGAACAGCATTCACTATCTTCTCTCGCTTTGGCAGCGCCTGATCGCTTCCCTGCCGTATGTAAAGTCATCTGAACCCTAGGGGCAAGACACTGAGCAATCCTGAGTTACTCTGAGCAATCATGAGCATCTCATATGCACTGGATTCATATTGTGCTATTCAACATTCCTACCTTTTGTAACGCTTGGTTCTGACAGTGAAATTGCATAATCAAAACAATAAAGTTCTTTCGTGAAGGGTTACCGTATCAACGTTGTGGTAATCCTCACCCGCTAGTCATCATATTAATATGTCGTTGATAATAATTTGTGTAGATTGTGTTGTTTTAAGCTTGATTGGAACTTGTGTCGGTCCCCCAGCCCAAGTACAGCTCATTGCCAGCCCCCATCTTCTATTCACCTGCATGAAAATGAATTTGTCGCGCCATCATCAGCCCACCCCCTCTAAGCATGCAACTACAATGATCTACAGAGCTTGCGCTTCTGGACTCAGTGTCCGCATACCGACGCATTCTTCATCAAAACGACTCTATCCTGTTCCCTCAAATCGAATATGCGTCACTGCATCAGCAATGCTTCTCACAGTCGAAGCCAATATCGTAAGGTCGATCAATCCGTACAATAGGAATATGTGGATTTAACGACTGCCGAACGGAACACCTCCAGAAAGAAACCAAGCCGGATCGATCAATCGCAAAACTAGAGTTTTCACTGAGAACCGACTTGTTCTCTTTTGGAAGTTATTCCATCTGTTTTTCGTCTTCCTGTGAGAAAAAATGAAACAATATTAAAAAATCTACTTCAGGGCCCAATTTATCTTCCAAATACTGCGACCTATCATGCCTGATATGAGAGCTTCTTACGAAACGATAACAAATAATTTTCCCAAACAGTAAACATACTGCTGTTATTGGTTACCAAGGTTACCACCGTCACCACCGTCTTATACAAGCCAGTGCTGCCAGAATACTTTAGATTGAGTAATAAATTATACAAGTTGATGAAAGCTGATGCATTCTGAGCAAACGTGAGTTTTATGATCAAATATAAGTGAACTTGTTGTTTTCGTTTTTGCACACATATTTTGGCATTCCCACCACTCTAAATCTTGGAGGGACAAGAAAATCATAGAATGAGCAAATTTGATGAATCCTGAGTAATTTTGAAGAAAAAAGTTAATCACAAGAAAGCCGTCTTGCCCCTTGTCTGAACCTCATTACCTAGACACATACACCCCGGAGGTCACGAAAGCAAATGTTACCTCTAAGTTGGAATCGGTTCCTGTGATTCTGCGTGAAGGTTTGGAGGATCCGTTGGACGACACCGGTATGGTCCAGCAGCAACTGGAGCAGTTTTCCACCATCGGTCGTTGCGAGTATGAGAAAACATGCCTCTTGTTGATTCAGTTATTCGACCAAACAGCCGGCCGCTACCAGGAGATCCTGTCTTCGCCGACGACCGCCAACCATCTGGACGTGCAGATCTGCGAGGGTCAACTGACGTGGTTGGTTTACATCATAGGCGCTGCCATAAGTGGACGCATTTCCTACTCCCACGACGATCACGACCTTCTGGACGGGGACATGATCATACGGGTGTTGCAGCTAATGACCCGGATTGACTGCCGGCTGCCCCAGTGCGGCTGCGAGAAGCTCGAATTTGACATCATGTGCTTCCTGGAGCAGGTCCGGAAGGTCTACATCAACGAGCACCTGCAGAAGCTGAAGATGTTCAAACGCCTGAGCGAAGTGCTGGGTGTGAACGACGAAACGACACTGCTCACCGTCACCAGCCGGAAAATGTAGGACTCCGAACCCTTCGGGATGAGTTCTGATGGTTAATGGTTGATTTTTTTTTGTTTGTTACAGAATTACCAATCTAAAGTACTTTGAACACTCGGAGCAGATCATCCGGAAAACACTGACACTGCTGAACGATGTATTTTCGAGGAAGTTTACATCGCGGGCGAAAATTTGCTACAAAAAATCGCTTCGTTCATTGGTTTATAATCCAATAAAAAGTAATGGCTCAAAGACCAGAGCATCTCGATCCTCCTGAAATCGTAAGGTTCCGGTAAGATAACCGTTAAGCCCATAAATAATACACCTCTTTTCCTTCAGTTGTATAAAGAATATGATATCCGCAACACAACACCCGGAGTATCGACATCCTGATCGAGATGTGCGAACGAGCAATAGAGTTGCTCGCCCTGCCAGAGGATGAAAGGAGCTTCATTTTAGATGTCGGCTGCATATCGGGACTTTCCGGAAGTGTACTGGAAGATCAGCGCCACGCTTGGCGATTGCGGTAATATGTGAAATTGAAGCGTACGATTAATTAAGAATGTTGAAATAAACAAAATTTTAATATAAAAAACCCTAAAACTAGTAGCAAGGCTCGCATTAACATTTGTAGATTTTTGTTAGACTATGAGAAGTCTATAAATGTAAATGTGCATGCTATTTTATGCATGTTTGTCAGCATTTTGTTCAAATAAATATTCTGGAAATTACTAAAAAAATGTAGGTGATTGTGAACGGAAATGATTGTTGTTTCAACTGTTTTCGTATGTTTGATTCAAACAGCAATTAAGTTTAAATCATACTAAAATTTGTTTGAAACAAACCGCAAGTGTTGGTAGAATCAACCAACAATTCTGTTTGTTTTTCGTGCTGTCATTAATGGAACAACCAACAGAATGGTAAATTCAAACGGATATTATTAGAACTTAACTGCACAATTCCCGAAACAATAACTCAAAATTTTAGTTCGTTTTAACCACCACAGGTAGTCAGATCAAACGAATATGATGTTTGTGCCCAATTCATCGTGAAATTCCGGTTAAATGAAACTAGAATATGTTTGCGTTTACCAATCTTTTTTCTCAGTGCTATATTACTTGATATAGAGTATCTTGATATCAAATGCCATGCACATTATTTCCAGTAAAAACTAGATGAATAGATACTGATATCAAGAGAGTCTATATCACGTAATATAAGTTGTAGTGTGAACGGGGTGTTACTCAGGACTGCTCAGTGTCTTGCCCCTAGGTGGGTACTTTATTTTGCCTATCAGTGTATCAGCTGCGACCAAAGCCAGAATCAGAGTTTAATTTCCAACCATTGGTTGTTTCAAACTAGACTCATTTTTCTCCGTGTATGCAGTGAGCATCTTCAAATTCATCGAATTTTTATCCTACTCTGATTCTCACTTCTCACCCTGCGTGTTTTTTTAGTCACTTGTCATCGCTGTCATTATTCGTGAATAAGCTGTTTTCCTACCGAGCGGCCGATTCGCTTCAAGCATTTCGGATTGTGAATACAGAGGAAATATTGTTCCATTTTGATTAGGGTTTCAGTAAAAAAAAACTTCTTCTAATTGCGTGAAAAGTGCCCCAAAATGGCATCGGAACGTTACAGCTTCTCGCTGACCACTTTCAGGTAAGTCTTGACCTGTGAAAATCATTGCATCCAGCACGATATATCTGGTTTTCCTTTTCAGCCCTTCCGGCAAGTTGGTGCAAATCGAGTATGCCTTGGCCGCCGTATCGGCCGGCGCACCTTCGGTAGGCATCAAGGCATCCAATGGAGTCGTGATTGCCACGGAGAACAAGCAGAAGTCGATTCTGTACGACGAGCATAGTGTTCATAAGGTGGAGATGGTGACCAATCATATCGGTATGATCTACTCTGGAATGGGACCGGATTACCGTCTTTTGGTCAAGCAGGCCCGAAAAATTGCGCAGAATTATTTTCTGACGTACAGGGAACCAATCCCAACCTCGCAGCTAGTGCAGAAGATTGCCAATGTGATGCAGGAATATACGCAATCCGGGTTAGTTTTAAGGTTATATTTTTTCTGTTTCGAGAAGTGAAAGTAACGAATTATTTTAATTTCAGTGGTGTCCGTCCGTTCGGAGTATCGCTTTTGATCTGTGGCTGGGATGAGGGTCGCCCCTATCTATTCCAGTGTGATCCATCTGGAGCTTACTTTGCGTGGAAGGCTACCGCCATGGGCAAGAATGCCATCAACGGTAAGACATTCCTGGAGAAGCGTTACAGCGAAGATTTGGAGCTGGACGATGCTGTCCACACGGCGATTCTTACGCTGAAGGAAGGCTTTGAAGGTCAGATGAATGCGGATAACATAGAAGTAGGAATCTGCGATGCCAGTGGTTTCCGGCGTCTGGACCCATCCGACGTTAAGGACTATTTGGCTAATATTCCATAAGCTTTTTTACTTTTGTAAGAACATAATATTCGATCTTTTTTTTCGGAATCGGCAGGAGTACAACACTTATGCTAATTATGGTAATTCAATAAATCCTGATGGATCAAATGCTTTGATTTATTATTGAGTTTGTTTCGCGATTCGACAAAGATATTTCAACACGGCCTAACTAACAAACGTAAACTGTGGGTTCTTCCGTGAATTTCTTGTAATATAAAGTCCACCTATGTAAGCCATAAATTCTATCGGATAGGAGTACTCTTTCTTTTCGTAATGTCCGTGCAACTTTACAAAGCTGAGATTGAAAAATCTTTGCCGAATTGTGTCGGTTGATAACATATTAATATTGCTTACTTGAACGAGTATGATATGTTGAAAATGAATTGTGCAATGCAAAATAATCTACAACTACTGACAAAAACTAGCGGTTCGATTAAGCACAAGGATCGCTCCTTCCGCTGAAGTGGGCGCAATTTACTCTTATATTGTGTGCCTTTGGAACCGGTATTCTGAAGATTCTACCTTGCGGATAGCAAACACACAGCTTATATTGTACATTTCCGGTGCGCGACCCATGTTCGTTCTGAACAATCGGAATGCTGTTCACATTGATGTACACCCCATTTCCGCCGGTAATCACCATGCTACCGTTATCCGATTTCAGGAAAATGTTTTGGTCTGCAGTCCAGAATATCTCCTTCGCTTCCAGCCGAGTCCCTTCCATCCCTCTGAGGGTGAACTTGTTTCGCGTTTGAAACTTGAGCGTATCATTGATAGGGGATGCAATCCTGCCGGCATTCACCAGGTTGGTGTTCAACATCATGGCCCCTTCAGGCATATTGTATAACGGTCGAGTCGTTGAGAAAATCTGACGCCCCGTCACGGAATCCTTCACCTCGAAGTGATTCAAACCCTTCAGCATGCTACCGTTCTTGGAGAGGTGAATCTTGTTGTGCGAATGCCCATTTCGGTTCACCAGATTGATCGACACGGGGGCATTTTCACCTGAGAACAAATGTAGGTCATCATACGGAATGGAAAATTTACATTATCCAACTAAGTACACATTACCACTGATTTCCATAGGCTCATCGTGAAATCCTTCCAGCTTCCCATCGCGCTTGTAAATTCTATCGAAATCAATGTTACCGAAGAATTTGACCGTTTCCTCGCCCTGGATGAGCTCAATGTTCTCCATGCCCTTGTAGATCTTCAATATTCCGGTAATGGTAAGGGTGAGACACAAGTTGCCCAAGGCAAGCGAGAAAAGCAGTATAATCACTATCCAAAACGCAAACGAGTTCTTTTCATTGTACATTTGGCACTTGGCCATATCGTACTTGTCGTCCAATTGAGGCGCTTTCTGAAAGTCGATTTATATTTAAGTATTTTTCGATTAGAAGTTTTTCCGGAAAATTAAACCTACCCCCATTTTTCCTGGCCAGTGTCTATGCTATTTTTATGTACCAATCAATTTACAAAATCGATCACAGGTGAAAATGTCACATCCGAAAGGAGGAAAACACAGAACATTTCTGACAAGTTCTACCGTTCGTGAGAAGGTTTATCTCACCTCGTACAGGAAAAACGAATGAGTTTTCCGCATAAATTTCCTCATATACTGCGAAGGAAGAGCGTTTTCCGAAGCGTCTCATTTAATTCGAGGCGCACATGTTGCATGCAAGTCAGTCCGTTATTATTTATCATTACAAAAATCCAGAAATTTCAGTTTGCCGTAGGTACGTCTTTTCCGAGTGTTAATATTCAAATGATTTTTTGCATGATTGTTATCGAGAATTTGTAATTTTACTTTCTGTTATATATATTTTTGACCAATCATATTTTGATTCGAATGTTCGACAGCATCTGTTCCACTGGAGCTCATTAAAGTATCCCGGGTGTTTGCTTCTTCTTCCTGAAAAGCTTCGAAATCTTTTTTAAAATCACCTTTCAAGGTCCATTTAGCACGACACACAAAACATTCCAATATTCAACACCTCCCCTTTTACTCCCATCTTTACGTATCTTGTAGGGTCATAAAAAAATCGCAACAGTTTTCAAACCACCTCCTCCCCCCTCATGAAAGCGTTCCGGTAATAGGTTGGAAACTAAACTTGAAAGGGGATAATCTTTTCTGCAAACGCCCGTAAAAGATCTCTGGTAATGGAAATAGTGTACCATATGAACATATACAGGGTGTCTCACATTAGGTGAGACAAAATGGGATTACAGCAAAACAAATCAATTATTGCTATAGAAGTAAACGATATTAATTCAATTCTAATCCCTCGCTCTTTTACTTGATAACTTTGTGCAAACGCTTTGTAAACCCATCGCAGCTGGCACTCACGATTTCCTGAGGAATTGGGTCCCAATTATCAACCAAATGTTTCTTGAATCGATCTAAAGTAACCGCTTTCGAAGGGCTTATACGTTAAAGCATATAATCCCAAACAAAGTAGTCAAGTGGGTTGAGATCCGGTGAAGATGCAGCCCATTCTTCGCTTGTGATGAAATCGGACAAATTTTCCGCGCACAACTGCTGTGTCTTCTTTGCCTTGTGAGCTGGAGCTGAGTCCTGCAATATGGTGTATTCCCATACAGCGTTGAAGCATGAGGAAGTAGATGGTTCTTCAAAACCTGCTCGATGTAATATTCAGTGTTGATGTTTACGTTAGGTTCTATGAAAGGAAGAGGAACTTTTCCTTTTCGAGAAACGGCGCCCTATACCATGATTTTCGATACATTCTAATAGCATTCTATGGCTAGTATATCTCTTGGAATATTGGCAAGACTTTTGCCATACACGCGATCATTTTGTTTCTCATTGGTGATTCAAAAGTTTTCTGCTTCTTTGGACCCTGGCTTGCTTTTAACGCTCCGTTAACCCGTGAACCCGTTGTTTCTTGTACGGCTTGCATTCCAGATCATGTCTGAGGAGCCTGTGCATTGAAACAGGGGACATTTAAAATTGTTTGCTCAATTTACGGCTAGATACGCCTGGATTTCGTCTTATTCACTCCCTCACACTTTTTCTTCGTGCTGGCAGTTCGTCTGGCACCTTCTTTGTGTTGAATATGAACATTTCCAGTTTCTTTAAACCGTTTCAAGGTACGAAAAACGAAACGCTTACATTCTCCGAACTGCTTAAGGCTATTGAATATCTGACACGGTCTAAGCTTTTGCAAATGTAGTTTTAAAACTTGCTCCCGTATGGCTTCCATGGTAGCTGGTGGATATAAACAAACGGAATCGCTTAGCTGCAAAGAGAATACACTCAAAACGGGTATAATCAATTTCGCTGTTAAAATTACCTAGCTGAAATAAACCAAGACTGAAAAACGGTGACACCTATTGTGAGACACACTGTATGCCCTATGCTATGGTCCATGTCGCGTGAATGTATTGGTCTAAGCAGGTTTTCCAATTGTGTTGTGGACGTCCACGTTTGAATAAATCATAGATTTTGTACCGGAAGAATCTGACCTTCTTCTATTTATCTTGCTTATTGCGCGACCCTGTTAGATCACCCCTTAAAGGGTGTATCAGTTAAAAATTGAACACTGAAAATCGTCTGTAACTTTTGTACCATATGAGTAAAAAAATAAATCTTAATCTGTCAACAGGCGGGTAGGGGGCGTAAATAAAAGGTGATCCGGTTCTGATAGCAGTACATAGTTGCTTCAACTGAAATGTATAGATTTGGTAAGTACAAAATTCAATTATACATTACTCATTGGTCTTACATTTCGGGGGGCTTTTATTACGAGCGCACGCTACGTCAGTTGTGGCTTCAAGCACTGCAAGACCTAAGTTCAAGTTTCATTAGTGATATTTTCTAAATATTATTTTCTGCCCTTACTTTTCTTCTTTCAGGTTATACGGATCAGCGGACGGACTAGCATCAAACTCGGACCCTACGATATATCAACTATGGTTCAACGTGGTTCTGGTTTATTGTTAACCTTAACTAACCTGCGTTGATGACACCGTTTAAAGTTATCCCCAACTCGACCGAAACTCAGTATTGTTGTTGATGAACGTCGACGATAGTCCCTGGCTTATTTGATATCGCAGCACTCGATCGCCCCCCTGGTAAATCATCCCGTTGTCGCTGAAGAACTCAGCGGGAGGACCTCGGCGGCCCACGAATCGACGGACACAGGAGATGCAGGATTCAGTCGACAATGAATACGCGACTTCAAGGTAAACGGCGCGCACTATTAGGCAGGTGAACAATGCGATCCACCGCTTCACATTGAATCTTCCCAGCTTCACTATCAGTGGCCCGAAGTAATCTACCCCGGTGTAAGTGAAAGCGCGTTCTTGGTGGGCTATGGAGGAAGCGGCGCCATCGGCGGAATTGCTGGCCTGGCCCGGCGGATTTTAGACAGCACGTAGTCTCGGCTAACTTTCTTGACCACCGATCGAAGTTTTGGTATATTGTAGAACTGGCGAACCTCATTCACCACCTAATAAAAAAAAATCTAATACCAGCAGCTCCGTAACCCCGTAACTCGGTGGCGAATGTTATATCCTACTTTTTCGACAGAACCGATCCGACCTCTCTCGCGCAGCAGGCATCTGTTGTCCAGTATCGGCATCAGTTGGAAAATTTTGTTATGTTTCCCGATGTTCTCCTGTCCGCTCTCGGTAGGTGCTTTTTCGGTCAGCGCAACGACCTCATCTCATGATTTTCTGCTAGTTGCAGTTCAGTTTGCGATCACTGCCCTGTGCGCACCCGGCCGCTTTGTGGTCGAATTGGTATCAGAACCGGATCACCGTTTATTTACGCCCCCTACCCGCCGTTGACATAATCATAATGTTTTGTCATGTCATCGAAACAAGAAATTGTCATTGAAAAAAAATCGTGCACTTAAGCCTAGTATGCAGCTGGCAAGTAAAGACCTGAAGTAGTAAAAATTTCTACCGAAGTAATTTGGACAACTGCTCCTGTAGGAAAAGCGACAGCCCCATTTAGATTACATGGCCAAGCGTTACTAACGTTACGAAATCGTCCTTATTTTGCCCTTCTTTACAGCTGCTTACAAGGTTAGTAATAACGACAGTAAAAGTTTTTCTTGCCCATTACTTGTCCTACTTTTGAGGTGCATACTAGCTTTTACAATTAAAATCCAGAGGCGTCGCACCGATGTATTGCTTAAAAACTAGCAAATACAACTGTGCATCGTGTGATAGGAACCTTCAAGGAGCGTCGGAGTGCCCAAATGACCAGGAAAGTGGTGCAACAGTTTAAGAACCGTCCAAACATGTCAATTCGAAATGTCGCTAAAAGGTCCAGAGTATCAGTTGGTTTTGTGCAGACAACCAAAACATCACTGCGAAAATCCACGAAAGTAGCTCACCAAACCGTGACGGATGACGAAACTTATGTCAAGGCCGACTTCCGTCAACTTCCTGGGCAAGAATGTTTTGTTGCTAAGTCTAAGTTCGGTGTTCCGAAGGATGTTCGAAAAAAGAAATTAATCAAAGTTTGCAATGAAGTTCCTGATCTGGCAGGCGATTTGTGGATGTGGTGAAATAAGCTTCATGACTTCCGGAACAATCAACGGTGCGATTGACACGAAAGAGTGCCTTAAGAAGCGTCTCTTGCCATTTATGAGGAAGCACACAGGATCAACTCTGTTTGGGCGTGATCTAGCATCCTGCCACTACGCTCGAAACGTGCTGGAGTGGTACCGAGCCAACGGAGTCAATTTTGTGCCGAAAGATATGAACCCACCAAATTCACCGGAACTTTGGCCAATTGAAAAATTCTGGGCAATTATGAAGACGGAACTTCGCAAACATCCCAAAACTATTAAAATTTGGATTAAAACAACAAAAACACTGGGAAAATCGGTTGTACAAAATTTTATGGGTGGAGTGAATAAAAAGATGCGCGCATTCGAGATGGCAGATGCGATTGGATAAAACAAATTTTGAAAATCATAACTTATTAGTAGATTTCCGAAAATCGGTTTAATTTTGGTGAGTAAATTTCAGTGTGCCATTTTTTGATGAATAGTAAAAGACAGAAGCTCCGGAATAACGACGAATTGGTCAACAGCTGGGTATAGAGCTTCCGTGCATATCGTTCAGGTTTTGTCGCATCTTGCACGAAAGTGTGCTCTATCATCACGACAATGCGCCTGCTCATTCATCCTCAATTGCTCAAGCAAAATTGAATGAAATTCGATATCAATTGGTTCCCCATCCACCGTATTCGCCAGACTTGGCCCCCAGTCACTTCTAATTGTTCCTAAACCTGAAGAGATGGCTCACCGGTAAGCGATTTTACTCAAATGATGAGCTCACAGGTGAAACCTAGTGATCCTCAGAGTACTGAGATATGCGGAAGCGGCCATGTTGGGCCAATCGAGCAGCGAGAACTCAAAATCTGAGCCAAACGAGCATGTTTACTGTTTGCTGTTTCGATAGCTAAGTATTGAAATGGGGTTAAAATAAATGGTTTATATTTATTACGCTTCAAAAGTCAAAAATGAATCATTCGTATTCTGCTGAACTCGTGGTGTAATAATAACATAATATTTTATTATTATGTGTTCGATAATGTTGCTTGTGTTGCTGAAATGAAAATTTGTCGGAATTCTGTACAAATTTCGGCAATTTTTCTGGTGCCGTGTTGTCAGTATTTTGAAGAGAATTCTGCTCCAGTGTCTTATTATGTCTGTTTGTTTGGATCGCAGATTCCCTCATAGCCGTTCAATAATGAAATCGCCAAGCCTGAAGTCAACATTAGGAATCACCTACATACTCATTCAAGTCTGCAGTAGTTATCATCAGAGTATTCGGAAAGTTACTAGTCGTCCATACGACAGTTTCCGGCCAACCCGCTTGCAGTCTTGTCTCAATTTTGTAATGTACAAATACGGTGATACATTGGTGTACATCAACAATATTCAAGACGTAGCTTATGTTGACGCAATTCGATGATTTAACACCTCCGCGGTTTGTGCAAAACTTTGAAATACACTTCATAGTTGATAGTTTTTTTAAATATATAATAAACAAATTACTTGTACGTCATAAATGTAAACAATAAAAGCTGACAACGATGAAGTCACGCACAAAGCTGTACCAGTTTACTCTGCGGAAGTGTTAGCAGCTTTTGTAAACAAAACGAACACCGTTGCCAAACCGTCGGATTGAATTTCCGTATATCTCTGTACTCTGAGGATCACTAGTGAAACCGATGGCTATTTTGAAGGACTTCCGAAGAAGTACTATTCGGATTGGATAAAAAAAATACAAAATCGCTGGACTCGCTGTATCGACCTAAAATGAGTATGTTGAGAAATAAAACCGAATTTGTAAAAAAAAAATGTTTTCGTGTTTGATATTAAAGGGACTTTTCAAGCAACCTAGTAATAAGCAACCAGATCCAACCGAATGTATCTAAAGACGTCGAGAAGATCGATGTTCTTTATCAGTATTATGTCGGTCAATGAAGAAATATTAACCGCAACCGCTGGGATATTCTTTCGATTTACCAAGACTCTTAAACTTACCGTTATTCACACAGAGTGGGTTTATTATTTAACTTAATACTCGTACTCTAAGAAAAAGTATAAAACTACTCCTTACACAGAAGGGAGGAAATCATACACAATTTGGAAACTGAGAAAATTTTGTCTCCTGTCTTGTCTACTCACCGTTGTCCTCCTCTTCCATGGCGGATTCCTCGACGCACTCCATATCTTCCTCTTCGCCGTCCTTCTTTTCGGCGGGCTTCTCGTAGGCCGGTTCCATTGTCGACACTACAACCCCGTCCCAAACGGTCATTCCCTTCGCCACGTTGGTGTTCTCTACGAAGCCAAGGATATGCTTGTATCCTCCGTGAGCCAAAACGCGAACCAATGTCTGTGCTATCATACAACACTCGTCTTGCTGGACCAGGCTCATGGAGGTGTGCACTCGAATGTGTCCCACTTCACATGGATCGGTTATTCCGGCCGAACCGGGAACGAATAAACCGGAAGCCAAGAGTTGAAATATTCGTCGGAAGGCCAAATTTAACGGCAGTGCTTGACGGCTTGGATTGTTCATGATGGCCGAATGGGCCAGCAAGTCACAAATCCACGGATTCAATGGCGCAAAGCCTTCGAATCGCTCAGATAAATCCTTCAGAATACGAATCAATACTTTAATGGTAGAATGGTGAGCATTTTCTTCGAACCAACGGGCATGTCTGATGGAAGCCAAATGGCTTTGAACTACCTTGAAGTCCAAATGCTTTTCGGCGTCCAGCTTGCGAATGTTCTGTGGCAGTGTAGCAATCAAACAACGAACACGGGCCAATGAATTCCAGATCTCAAAGCACTTTTCGTTGTACTCCAGTGCAATGGCTTCTGCCTTTGGAACTACTTCGGTTTTCATTGACTTCTGGATGTCTTCTTCAACTTTTTTGCCGAGGACTTCGGCTGCGTCCTTTGTAGGAAGAGTCTTCAATATAATGACAATATCGGCCACATTATGGCCGGTCATCATTGTTCCCTTTTTGAAGGAACCCACCTGTCTAACCTCGTCCAGTTGGCATTTGGTAAAATCACCGGGGGCAACGACCAGGTTGTCCAGCACCGCCTGTACCTTGGTAACCAGGTTGGAAATCGCTGTCTGTTCCGGCTGGGTCGGTGTTAAATCCTGACTGCGCTTGAGCAAAGCATTTGTTAGGAGTGTGTCGTCAGGTGCAGTGGATACTCTCGGGAAAGCCGGTTCTGCCAGCGTCAGGTCGAAAGGATGTCGCGGGAGAAAACTTTTTTTGTTCATGTACGGAGCACCTCGCATGCCGCGCATTCCCATTCCCATACCGCCACGGCCACCACCGCGCATCATTCCGGTTCGAACCATGTTGTTGTCTTGAAGCTGTGCCGGCGATAGAAAAAAAAAATCAATAATTTAAGATGCGGATGTAGAGGCTATTTCGGCCGGAGATTGTTCAAATGTTGCATGGAACAGTTAAGCATACTTACCTTTCTTAGAAAGAGCTTGAGTTCGAAGGCCGAAAAGGTTATTTTCAGAGAAATTTAGTTAAAAATCTCTGCGATACACCCGATGCTGAATTTGAACAAGGAAAAGGTTTGACAGATTATAAACATGATGGCCGAAGAGGCAGGGTAGCATTTGGAATTAGTGATCAACAGCTAGCGCATTCTAGAGGCGAGCTTTTAACTATTCTAAGTGAACGATCAGAGAAAACCACTCATTAATAACAAATTTTGTTTGATATTATTCATTTTCTGATTTAGGCGAGGGGCGAATCATAACGTATATAACTTAGTGTGCCTGTATTAGTAGAGTGACGACACTGTCAAAATTGGAACCGAAATTTTCTGTCAGTGTCATTCCAATCGAGCAGGCGACCTGTCAAACGCGTGTGAAGAAAAAATAATGAAAACAAGTATTGTGCTGTTGTTAATGTCAAAGCTGTTTTTCGCTTCAGACATTCTGCTTTTTACTCAATCACAGTAAGTATTTATTGTATAATTGTTAATAATATCATGTTTTTTCATGAAAAAATAGCATTCGCAGGAGGATTTTCAGCATATCAACCGAACCTGAACCGGACCAGCGATAAATTCCATCGAGATTATCATCAAGATTTGGCTGGAGCTAGGGATGGAGGGTTTTTCCGGTGGAGTTAGTGGTGATGTTTACCAGGCAGAACATTTTCCCAGGTCAACAGTTCCAAATCAGCGATGGATACCCGTAAAAAAAATTCTCATAGATTTACAATTCCATGCCACTCAAATAAATCGAATTGAGCGAATTCAACGCAACTTCCTTCGATTCGTGCTTCGTCGGCTGCCGTGGAATGACCCTATTCGGCTGCCACCCTACGAGCATCGCTGTAATTTGATAGACCTGCTGACTCTGTCTAGTAGGAGAGTACTTTTGCAACGCCTGTTTATATTTGACATCATTAATAACAACGTAGACTGCCCGGCACTGTTGAGTAACATTAACATCAACGTCCCAGCTAGAAGAACTCGACGCGCTGATTTTCTTCGTATTCCTGTTCACCGTACTCACTTTGGACAAAACAATCCGCTTGATGTCTGTTGCCGTCTTTTTAACGAAGTTTTTGACCAATATAATTTTAATACGTCTAAGTCAATATTTAGGAGTAGAATTAGTTATTAGCATCTGTCTGTACGATATCTTCGAAGACTAGTAAATAAATAAATAAATAAATAAATAAATAAATGTATTGTAACCATACGATAGAATCAATCGTATGTAAAATTGACTATATTGTTCATGACGATAAGATGACAATAAAAGTTATTGTTTCCACAATAGAATCTAATGTAAATTGCGACATCGACAATAGAATCAGGGGGTTGTTATGTATCTTAACTATAGAAAAAATCGTTTTTCTCCGAACAAATTTGAGTCAATTACTATTGATTTTATTGTTTCACATTTGTTGAAAATTCTAGCATATAGGGTGAATAGTAGATCTATTGTGATGACAATATTCATTTTTCATTTACCTGATACCTGAACAATAAGATTCATGGTCGGCAATAGATTTAAATGTTACTTTATATTATTTTATTGTAATTGTATGGTTATTTTTATCCGGGTAAGCGAACGATTCGGAGTTTCCGGTGGAGTTTGTGATGAAAGTGGTCTGTGTTAATGTTGTGCCAATGTGTCAATTGCGGAAGTTTTTGGATTGCATCGTCCGTGATGAGTCCCGGAGTATTGAATTGAATGCAGACATGGATGGTGAATTCGATGTAAATATTCTGAGTGAAATGTATCGCTTTGCAGCTGCCACTTCAAGCAATGTTTCAAGTTAGGGTAAGTGAATCAATTAGAGCAACATGTTCTTTTATGTGAGCTTGTAAGGGAAACAGAAACATGCGTTACTGTTAAGTGAGTTTCGTGTGTATTATGCTGTGTTAATAATATTGAACGTGAAATAAAGTAACAAAGTTGAGTGGTATTCAGTCATGAAAGTTTATTGGTTTTCATTTTTGTAAAGCAATTTTTACTTTGAGTTTATCACAACAAATACCTACCTGGATTTATATCGTTACACTGCCATAGATCTACTGTCTATTTTATTTTGTGAACTTTTTTGGGTTGATGTATCTTCAAACGAAAAAGCAGAAATCTAACTAGGTGAATTGAAGACAGAACGCGATGTAATAAAATATCAACAACGTTCTGAGCTTTGCAATAAGTCACTTTAAAGTTAAAACAATTTCAGTGTTGTCAACTCAAGGCATCAGGGATGCCAAATTTGTTATTTTCACAGGGATGACATGGCGTCACTCTACTAACACAGGCACACTAATATAACTGAATCCATAATGTGCACGCTAAGATAAGATTGCCGAAAATAAGGTTTTCATTTTACCGAAAATCAGGTTTTGGTAGTAGAACCTAAAATTTCGGTAAAATTTAACGATTGATTTCGATAAATTTTACTTATTTTTTAAGTAAAGTGGATTTTCAAATATTTATGTATTTTTTTACCTAAATTTGGTTTAAAATTTTATCACTGCGCTGCATCTGAGAATCAACACTATCTCCATTGCGAAGTTTATGACTTATTGCAATTGTACCAACAATCAATATACAACTATACATTAATTGTTATGTTATGTATTCTCCGTGCGAGGAGTAACGATTATGATGTAGAAGGAGATGTTCGCTCATCACCATGAGGCACCAAGAGTGAACAACAATGTTTTTGGCTAGAATGAAAGATGTGAAGAGAAAGTGTTGAAAGTTCCGTCAGAGTGCGGCAGGTAGGAAAATTAACAGATGTTTTTGAAAATTGAGCGAAAGGGCATGTATCCAATGGTACTCGAACCATGGACGTCAATCCGTCGCAGTGGGATGTTAGGCAAAGATTGACGTCCATGGTTCGAGTACCATTGGATACATGCCCTTTCGCTCAATTTTCAAAAACATCTGTTAATTTTCCTACCTGCCGCACTCTGACGGAACTTTCAACACTTTCTCTTCACATCTTTCATTCTAGCCAAAAACATTGTTGTTCACTCTTGGTGCCTCATGGTGATGAGCGAACATCTCCTTCTACAACATAATATACAACTAGCGATTTGAAATTGGTTCACTGTTGTAGAACCCCTTGGTCCGAATTACACCTTGAAGCCAGCACCTTGTTATAATATTTGCGCCTTTGTTTTGATTTGCTGTGTTATTTTGACAGAATATTTGAGAGTATGTTCATGTGAGTTCATTATGAGGGGCGTATTCTTAAGCTTGGGACCGAGCTTGGGACCGATGTTCTAGTACTGACTGAGCCAAGAAAAAAATCGTTTTTGTATGGGACCTACTGGTCTTAGAGTTAGTCTATGATTGTACCGCCTCCTCACCTTCAGGCTAAATAGTTTCGAATTTTGTTTTAAAATAAAGAAAGAAACCAGCTGTAGAAACTGAGATTTGTGGCAGCCAACCCGAAGGGTGAGTAGAAATATTTACCATAAGCGTATCATGAAAATTCCGGAGAAATTTGTAAAGGCAAATGGTTCTGTGCTTGTAAATAAACATTCCTATAGTCGATTGCTAGCCAATAGTTGCGGGCTATAGTTCAATTCAGGACACTAACAGCAAAGTTCTATAGAGGAACTGAGCTGTAATTTGTGTAAAATTGACGATTGAAAAGTTTGTATACAGACGAAGAAACGGCTTCGCAAATTTCTCCAGAATTGAAATATTTACCTTATTCCAATGAAATGAATGATATTTTTTTATCATTCAATTGTAGATCACTGGAAATATGGAGGAATTGACATGATTAATCGATGCGGATACAAGGAAAAAACTGGAAGGTAAGTTAATTATTCAATTTATATGTAAATCATACGACAAATCTCAAAAATTGAAATGAATTCTGGATCAACAATAGAAAAGGGCCCATCAACATTTGTAAACAAACATTTCTGAGCCCCTTTTCTCGCAACCCGTTGGCTATACACGCAAACCTACAAAATAATCGTGTAGGGGAAACTTTCCCCTACATGATGATGGTATTGGTTTGCGTGGGTGGCCTACGGGTTGCTAGAAAAACGGCTCAGAAGTGTTTGTTTACAAATGTCGATGGGCCTTTTTCTATTGTTGATCCAGAATTGCACTTGATTTATATACACATACTAATTTATTCTATATATTGCAGCCTGTCGAAGGTTGGTCCAATGCTCTACCACCAGGAGAATACCCTTACATTATTTGTCTGGTAACTGCACCAAAACAGGGAGAGTATTTTGTGTATTTACATGGAAAAATCATATTTTGTGGTCAGCAAGCAGCCATGTCTACTTGGAATAAAAATAACTACTTGGAAATAAAATACCTAATTGAAGCCTGTTCACATTTTTCTGATCCTTTTAGTGGGGAATAAATCCGAAAAAATAGATCTTACAACCTTGCTTTAAACATTTTTATTATAGCATTCCAAAAACCCAAAACAGAAAAAGAAAACTTAATTTTCGGTAAAAATAAACGATTGCAAATAGTTATTTATTAACGTTTTTTCGCTTGTCACCAACAGTACCGAAATTTAAGTAATCCATGTTTACCGATAATTTCAGTATGTGCACTTTTGTGCGGTTATCGGTATTTTTTACCGAATTTTCGGTACTCTGGTCTTAGCGTGTGTAGCAATTTGAAAAAAAAAAAACGCATTCAAATAAATCAAATGCGGTCAAAAATATGCAATGAATGTCAACTAAAGTGCGTCAATGCGTTGAAAAATGTTCGAAAAATGCCTCACTGCACTTCTTAATACGTGAGGCTGAATCGAAAATGCAAAAGTGATGCGCCTCTCGGATTTAAGCATGCTCCTTGCAGGAACCTGACAACCCCTCGGGCAACCCTACGCTCAGGCACATGAACTTTTGAATTTCATAAGCGTAACCGCCCAAACAGAATGATAACGGAAACGGGACGGAAAACGGCAATTTTGACAGTTGCTGCAAATGACTTCGATATGTCCAATTAGAATCGGCTTGGATGTACCCTTTTTTCCGACAAGCAGGCAAATTTAAATCGGGTTTTGCCGTTTGCCGTTGCCGTTATCATTGTGTTTGGGCCATAACTTTTGAATAAATTTTGTTTTACACGACAGTGTTCTTGTATCACACAAAGACTACACGGTTGTTTGCGAAAACCCATTAATGGGTGAAAAAACACCCATTTTTAAATAGTTCTCCTATCTGTCATAAAATGGGGGAATTTTTGAATCAGACAATGGGTAAAAAAATACCCATTAGAGAAAACCTCATACAATAACAAAAATGGGTGAAAAAAGTTCAATGTTGGTGAAACACGGAAACATGATCTAAAGAGGAACTTAGAAAGAAGTTGATCACAGATTCATACGGAAATCTAAAGGGTAAGGATTATTATTCTTATATATTTGAAANAGCTTGTAGTACACTGTTTGTCCAATAACCAAATATTTGTCATAGGCAGATAGGCATCTGACAAACATCTATGATATCTGTCAGCTGTCTAGCTGCCTATGCCAAACATTTGGCTATTGGACAAACAGTGTACTACAAGCTTAAGTATCGTTAGAATTGAAAAAAAAAAACCATTGCTTAAATTGAAAAGTTTCGTTGGTTTTTTTTGTAGAAAGCGGTTTGCGTTCACAACAAAAACTTTCAAACTATCACATCATAATTTTCATGCATGGTACAAAGTTGAAACTTTCAACACGAATTGCAGAACTGTCAAATCGAATCCGTAGCATCGTTGAAAATGAAAGCAACTTATTTTTGTTCCGAAAAAAACTTTCAACGAAAAAGTGTCGTGTAATAAATATGAATAGTATTAATATTAAAAGGTTTATTTTTCAAATAAAGGCCAGTATTGACCTAAAACGTAAAGAGCTTACGGAATTTTGTTCAATATTAGCAAGCGGAATTTTGACAATAGGGGGTTTTAATTTGAAAAAAAAACATGTTTTTTTTTCATCTGTATCGATGATGGGTGTTCTTCCTAGCACAAAAGTATTTTTTTTGAATCTCAACTATTTTTTCTCGATTTTTAAACAAGAAAAATCTAATCATTTTTATTTTCACAAACCGAAATGCAGTTTCACAGAGTGAAATTTACTTTCAGTAACAGCATAGACTAACTCTAAGACCAGTAGGTCCCATACAAAAACGATTTTTTTCTTGGCTCAGTCAGTACTAGAACATCGTCCCAAGCTCGGTCCCAAGCTCAATAATGCACCCCTTATAATGAACTCACATGAACACACTCTCAAATACTCTGTCAAAATAACACAGCAAATCAAAACAAAGGCGCAAATATGTATAACAAGGTGCTGGCTTCAAGGTGTAATTCGGACCAAGGGGTTCTACAACAGTGAACCAATTTCAAATCGCTAGTTACATATTGATTGTTGGTAACAGGGGGCTCCCGGCACTTAATTAACGGTCACAGGGGCTCCCGTTATGACATAAATGTCAACTTAAGGCCCAGCTACAATGGGGAGCGCAGCGACGCGATGCGGAAGTTTTTGACAGTTAACCCATATATTTTAAGTCAAAAACTGCTGCAAAGCGCCGTTGCGCTCCCCATTGTAGCTGGGCCTTTATTTATGCTAGAAATCAATGGTTGGTTCGTTGGTTTAGGTAGTTTGTTTTTTGTAGCTTGTTTCATGGTGAAATAGGATGATGTTGTCTTGCAATCAACATGTTTTCATAATATTTTGAAATTGTTTTTTCAATAGTTACGCTCGTCAGAATTAGGAAATAAATGAACTGCCGGTATATTATTATATTTGCTATCGAACAATGTTATAATCCACATACCCCTATAATACCCTATTGATTTGCATGGAACGAACAACGACTTTTTCACTTACGGAATAATCGAGTGGAATATTTTCCGAATGTAAAAGTGACAGCTCCCATTAGTTTGCGTGGAAACCTTACAAATTCCAATTTTATTTTTCATTCTTTTCAGGTTCTTTTCAGGATACTGCTGCAGTTTTTTTTTACGTTTCAGTAAACGGAATTTAACATGGGTTTGGGATGAAAAAAGAAATTTTTTTCGAACACGATACCGACCTTAACTTGTAAAATTTCCAAACAAGCGTTGTGGCAGCTTTTGGCATAAAATATATGGATTAACTGCCATAAGCTGGGCCTTAACTTATATGTCAAATCAGTGCAGCCGATGGAGTTGCAAAATTTATCATAAGTACTAAAACGAAATCCGTCGCTTTAAACTGACTGCAAATCGCTGCACACTTAGAAAATTTTACAGAATTCGGTAATTTTTAACCGAACTTTCAACAGCTGAACGTTCAGTAATCCGATTAACCAGATTTCGGTGAAATTTTACAGTATTCCGGTAAATAAATTACCGGAAGAAGTTGTCAAATTTTACCGAAATCCGTTAAATCGGATTACCGAACGTTCAGCTGTTGAAAGTTCGGTAAAAAATTACCGAATACTGTAAAATATTGTAAGTGTGTGTGCCCCATGAAAATAACACAGCGAATCAAAACAGAAACAAAAATTCCAGTAGCGAACGTAAATTAATTATGTCACGCAAAAAGGGACTTTTTATAACCTCCCCCAGCTTTATCACGTGTTTTGTATGGACCTTCAATTTTTTTGTATGGATTGTCACGCCCCCCCCTCTTAGGGAAGTTCCATTAATTATGTCACGTGGTAGGGGGGGAAGGGATGTTTGGGAAAACGTGACGATCCATACAAAAAATTTGAAGGTCCATACAAAAAACGTGACAAGGGGGGGATGTTATAAAAAGTCACTTTTTGCGTGACGTAATTAATGGACGCTTCCCTTTCAGCGTGACATAATTAATGGACCTTCTCGTACCGGAAAGCGCATGATTTTTTTGCAAGATGCAAGGTGCACGGTGAACTTGGGACGAGTGGGGTTCAAAAGCATTGTATCAATTATATTGATTGTTGGTTCAAAATCGTTCGTTTCCGATTCGCTTACTTCATTTTTTTGTTATTTTAGGAGGAACTATATCCAAATTGGTCATTCGTCCCTTATCTCAGGCGGATAAGGATCATATAGCTTATAAAGTAACTCGGTGTCTTCCAGAAACTTGAGCAGCATTTTTTCAAACAGCAACGATAGATTCTCATCAAATGTTATGCTAGCCGACAGCTCAAACGCTCAGAATTGTATACAGTTGGCAATCGATCAGAATATGGCGTACTGGTAATACCTGGGGCCGTATTTTGGATCTCGAAACGAACGACTTTTTGTACGAACGCTTGTGAGAAAAAGTTCTTCGTTTCGAGATCCAAAATGCGGCCCCTGGTTCAGACATACAACGTACTCCTTTTGTCTAGTACGTGTCTTTTTTGTACTGGATTAAAGTATTTGACAGCTCGGTCAGCGTTGTATGTTTTTTTTTTTTTTTTTTGTCTTGATTATCGAGATTTTCAGCCTCGGACTGGTTCATCTCCCGTCGTAGTCAGTCAAACACCGCTTTGGGGCATTTTCGTAACTTCTCCGGGGGTGAGATTCGAACTCGTGACTTAGGCGTGAGAGGTATGGATGTTAACCAATACGCCGGGGTCGCCCCCCGTTGTATGTTTGTCATAACTATGAGAACACCGCAATCAATGCAGTTGGGGGATCTATTTTCTCTATTTAGAAACTATCAAGCTTGGGGACCGATGTGCTGGTAGTTTCTGAGCCAAAAACTATAGCCATTTCTTGACTATCCAGCCCCTGGTTGAACCGATTTGCCAAACTACTTTATCTTCCAAAAGGCGCGAAATTGGTTTACCTTACATATATTGAAACATTGTAGATGCGGTTACATTAATCAGGTGCACTTTTCATGGCCGGTGGATGTTCGCAAAACAGTGAGACTCGACCTGTGTGGTGCCAAAAAAGTAGGTATGTGGCAATCTTCCGCTTTTGCTCTCTCTGTTTGAGAATGAACGAGAACTGTAACCGTGAGTCGCTATAGACCCGGCTCAAGACAGACTTTAAGCAGGTGATTAAAATTCCGTAATGATGATCTTTCTTTGTACTTATCAACCAAGAAGAAAGCGCAACTAACGCAATGACATCGACAAAAAGGTTGCAAGGTGTTCAACCAATTTCTCTGCAAAGATTTCAAATACCAGATCTAACAACTATTAAAAAAAGGCGTTCAATTTGGTATTGAAGACAATTCGAGTAGTTTACATCTCAATTATTGTAGATAATGGAGGATAAGTCGAGGTGAGATGACTTTTTTCACTAGTAAAATAAAAAGAGAGAATAACTTCGACACAATAACCTCTCATGTTCAAAAATTCTTTGGGATAGTTACTTACTTCTTAGATTTGTTTCTTAGAATTCTTAGAAGTGTATTCAATCCAAATCAATTAAAAATCAACACCGTTTTGCACAATCTTGATTATTCTCGAAATATTGATTTAAGGCAATTATTTGAAATCCACTTCCAACCAATAGATCAAGTTCAAACTGTGGCTGGCCGACAATGTTTATTTCGTGTATTTGCTCTACAAACCTACTAGAATAATCAAACCCAATAATGTACACGCCGATCTAATTTCATTCAGAGCTCGGCTTTAGATGCTCGGGAAGCTCCTGCAGCTCTACTTTGGTAACTTTGAGAGCCACCCCCTCCGGGAGATTCCGCTCAATATACTCTAAGAATGTTTCCATCGTAGATCCGGTAAGTTTGTGGAAATGCATAAATCGGTAGTAGTTGCGAATCTCGTACTGAACGCGGTGCTTCTTATAGATGTGAACGGATTTCAACAGAGTCATGCGATCCTTAACAGCTTTCCGGAGAGCCCAACTACGAATGATAGAAAAAGTTTAGGTTCAGCTTTTTCGCTTCTGATCGATACTCACTGCTTGCCCACTTCAATGTCTAAATGCTCGGCGGCAGTTTTGGCAAAATAGGCGTAACTTTTCATCACCTCTGGATCGATTCCTTTCATCTGCAACTCCACACGACTGTATAATTTATCCGGTTGATTTAAGGCATTAGGCTGTAGTTGAACGTCAGCTGTGCTGGTGGATGTTGCTAGAGTAGAGCACAAATGGGTGCCATTCAACAAGAGCGGCCTCGGTGCTAACCGACGGCATAGATCTGAAAACTGATGTAGAATTGCAATTAATGATAATCCAGATTGGTTATTAAACCACTGTTCTGACCTTAAACATTCCGACTCTCGAAACAGCAAATAAAAGACCGAATGATTATTCAACACTAGCACGCTTAACAGCAGAAGAACTAGAGCAAAATAAAGGAATGAAGGTTGACAGCTCGTGTGCGATGTTTTCAGATTTATTTTGCAGAGCTGCCATCATTAATATTTGACATGTTTCCAACTGTACCAAAGCTGCCAATGAATCGACAAGTTGCACAATCACAGCTGAAGAGACTATACAAAATTTTACGTGATTTACGCTATTTCTAAACAACCCAAATTTAAGTACGATTGACTGAAATTCGTCGGAAGTATGGCTACCCGAGAGGGTATAGATAGTTAGAAGTAACACGTTGACAATTAGTAAACATCGATTGGATTCACGCCGATGTTGACTGTTTGTCATCTATCCACTACGAAGTATCTTTATTTACTTCTGAGTAGCCATGCTTCCGACGAATTTGTGTCAATCGTAATCAATTTTGGGTTGTTTAGAAATAGCGTGTAATGAGTTTAAATTCAGTACACGGAAAATAATCTACACATATTTATTGGCAAAAATCCATAGAAAATTCCACAGAATGCTAATGTGTTTACACATAAACAGCACCCTCTGAGAAACACAAAGAAGTTTATGTGACATATGAAAAGTATGTGTGGCCATACATAGTGGTAATGTGTACACATAGGAAGTATGTGTGGTTATAAATTTTGGTTGGTTACAATGCAAAATATCATAGATGGGACACATAAATATTATCATTGCTTTTTTTATCAGTATAGGTAAAAGGAATACTGCCTATTCGTGAATGTTGATGCCAGGTGAATATTGTCAAAAGGTTGAATATAACAAACGGGCATCTTCTTCAGTAACTTTCTCTTTCGTAAATCACCATTATGCCTTTCATTGTAGACTCTGAGATATTTCTAACAGTCGATTGGATAAAAAGTAATCATTTTTATTATTCAAACTTCGTGAATAATGAAAAACCCTAAATAGGGGGTTTTAATTTAAAAAAAAAAACATGTTTTTTTTTCATCTGTATCGATGACGGGTGTTCGTCGTAGCACAAAAGTTCAAGCACAAATTTCTTCATGAATATTCACCGCTGATTATATTAACGACTGAAATATAGTTAATATAGATTCGCAAGAATCTGAACTGGGTAATAATTACGAGCATTTCTTTGAAGTTTTCAATCACAAGGTTGTCACTGATTCCACACTTGATCAGTATTCTAGATGAAAGCTCCTAGAAACTGTTATGTTAAAAGTAAATTCCCTTTAATATCAAACACGAAAACAATTTTTTTTCTTCAAAATTCCGGTTCATTTCTCAACATACTCTTCTTTTAGGTCGATACAGCGAGTCCAGCGATTTTGTAATTTTTTTTATCCCATCCGAACAGTACTCCTTCGGAAGTCCTTCAAAATAGCCATCGGTTTCAGCTATGAGCTCATCATTTGAGTAAAATCGCTTACCGGTGAGCCATCTCTTCAGGTTTTGGAACAAGTCACTGGGGGCCAAGCCGAATACGGTGGAAGGGGAACCAATTGATACCGAGTTTCATTTAATTTTGCTTGAACAATTGAGGATGAATGAGCAGGCGCATTGTCATGATGATAGAGCACAATTTTTTTCTGCAAATGCGGCCGTTTTTTCTGGACTTCATCCTTCAAACGATCCAATAACGCTGCATAGTAAGCGACTATTATGGTTATACCTTTTTCAAGATAGTGGATGAATATTACACCTTGCGCATCCCAAAACATGAAGGCCATAACATTTCCCACCGATTGTTATGTTTACGGGTGCTTCGGAGCACTTTCGCCCGGTGAAATCCACTGTTTTGCCTGCTGGTGTAAAAGCGCCATCCAACGATCACATTGAACGGTGCTTTCGTGTTTTGTAGCTTCTGTAGCCGAATTATACTTTTTTCAAAGGTCAGAAAGAAAAGTGCACTATCTCCTTTAGTATGCAGTAATTTAACATCCAGAGGTGTGATTTTGTTGCGTTTTACTTCTGCTTTGACCTTCTTTAGGTCAAACCATGGCAACCCGTACAGAACAATTCTAGTAGGTGTTACATCATTGGTTCCATGGGTATAGAACTTAACATTTTTGGATTTCAGTGCATCGACAATGTTGGCGAAATGTTGTTTACATTTCGTTATGATCTGGATTTTTTCCCTGCTCATCATCAACGTGTAGTCGTCGGAGACAATACCCAACGATGCCACCATTGTGTTTATATCAGTTACGGTTTTGCAGTACACACTGATTGGAGAACAGCGGCTTTTTGGTTTCGGTTCCCTAATAAATTTCGTATGGTTATTTTTCTTAACGACCTATTTGGGGTATCATCCAAACCATTAAAGAAATAGTTGGAGGATTTGTGATGTCGTTCGTTTAAGTTTTTTTTATCAGGGTTGTTGTTCATTGTTATAGTTGTTACCACTACCAACACCAGCAACAGCAGCAGCAGCATCAGCAGCAGCATCAGCAGCAGCATCAGCAGCAGCATCAGTAGTATCTTGCGAATAATCGTCCATTGTTATAATATCGAAAGAATTATGGGTTGAAACGTTGGACCGTATGGTAGCGGCCTTCGTTTCGATATTGTGTCGGTTACTTGTCCCAGACTGCATCGATATTCTACCCATGCCAGAGCTTTGGCTGGCTTGATCGCTTTGAGGATTTGTAAGGTCTATATCCACAATAATCCGGACACCTCAAAACATGAATAAAACATAAATTCCGCATTATATTTCTGTCGTAGTTGTTTATTTCAGATTCATGGGATGTATTTTAACCAGTGCCTTAAACTTTCATAAAATATCAATGAGAAGTGAAAATGATTTTATCCCAGTGTAATGATGATGTTTACTCTTCCGGTTTTCATGGTTACCGCTGTCACTTCTATGCCAACTGAATTTTGTTTGCTGCAATGAATGAAGTCGGCTCTATGTGCGGGTCAAATCTGCTGTCATCGTTGTTTTGATTATCAATCGGTAAGCATGAATTTCATTTGATGAAATCTGAATATCATCTCTTGTGATGATTTTTCATTACTAAGTGATATTGAATCCTAATCCAAACATGGAACAACCAGGGCCGTCATCACCGTCCCAGAGGAATAGATGCTAGCAATGTTGCGCAAGAATACCCTGGACTGGGCTGCTCTTGCATTTTTCCGATCCCGACGGGTAATTGATATTCATTGTGGTTGATTGAATTTCATTTCTGACATTTCGAAATTCGTTTTGAAAATGAACTTGTTTACACAAATGAATATCAAAGCATTTTGAAAATTGAACGTTCATTCTTCTGGTTACGTTTGTTGTCATGAGTTATCATTTGATTTTCGCATGGAACTTATAGGTAGTCAATGTTATGGTGCTTGGAAATCCACGCTTTTGAATCTAATGAGCATGACTTTTACCAAGACTGATTTTAACAATTCATGAAGACAAAACATAGTTATTCGGTATTTGCATAAAATTTTCGAACTTTGTGCTTAACTCCGTCCATTAGAGTTTGTACAGACTCTTCAGAAATCGTAGAAGCCGTCTTTGTCCAAATTTGCTGGAAGTGTTTGATGTCTTTGATTACTTGCTTCTTTCCAGAAAGCTTCCACTTCATCAGAGCCCAATATCTCTCGATTGGTCGTAGCTCTGGGTAACTTGGCGGGTTTGAGGTTTTTGGTACAATGTTCACTTGATTTGCTTGGTACCACTCCATAAAAGTTTTAGCATAGTGGCATGATGCCAAATCAGACCAGAACAAAGGTTTTTCTTTGTGACTTTTGATGAACGGTAGCAATTGCTTCTGCAGACACTCTTTCTGATAGATCTCCTTATTGATTGTGCCTGTAGTGACGAAAGATTTACTCTATTTGACACACGTGCAAATTGCTTGCCCCACAGATGGTATTTTTTGTGAAATTTCGATGCATTATTCGTTCTGAAATGCTCAGCTGTTGCATTTCTGGCCATAGCAGAATAAAAATCCAGCCCTGGAAGCTGCTTGAAATCCTCCAGGACATAAGTTTCATCGCTCATAACAACGCATGAAAACTTCGTCAAATATTCGCAGTACAAACAACAATCAATATGCAACTAGCGATTTGAAATTGGTTCACTGTTGTAGAACCCCTTGGTCCGAATTACACCTTGAAGCCAGCACCTTGTTATACATACTTGCGCCTTTGTTTTGATTTGTTGTGTTATTTTGACAGAGCATTTGAGAGTGTGTTCATGTGAGTTCATTATAAGGGGTGCATTATTGAGCTTGGGACCGAGCTTGGGACGATGTTCTAGTACTGACTGAGCCAAGAAAAAAATCGTTTTTGTATGGGACCTACTGGTCTTAGAGTTAGTCTATGGTACAAACGTCGAGCCCGTGATTTTGCTGCCAAGTTCTGTTTGTCGATGTGATTTGGAACTGTTTTTACTATATACGACTTAAGTCCCAAACGTTGTTTTGATTTTTGGACAAAAGCAGGTGACATCCCTATTTTACGAGCCACCTTTCGAATGGAGAGATTAGGGATTTTCGTTTATATCCTTTTCACCTTTCGGTCAGCGCGTCTAATGTTTTTGTCACTTCTCGGTTTTCTCTCCTCCATCAAATGTTCCGAAAATGATTTGAGTACATCGTGAACAGTGGATTTAGGCAAATCCAATGTTTTTGCAAGGTCACGTATTGACAAGTCAGAATTTGCTGTACGCCCATACGAAATTCGCTCGCGCACTTGTTTTTCTTTCGTCGCCATCTTGAATACTAAACATTAACATCAATCATAGTCTTTTCCATCATAGACTCTCAGCTATACCACAGTGAAATTTTTCATTCCTACGTGCAATATTTCAAAAGTTACAATGATTTGAAGGTGTCCGGATTAATGTGGATACAGATCTTATCGGCATTTGGCTGTTGTATGCGTCCATGCGGTGACAATAGATTTCCAACCACAGCATCGATTCCCGTTGAGGTTGGTCGAACTTTGGATTTGCCGTAATTTTTACGAATTATCGTATACATACATCGTATACAGCGGTCCACAAGAGGTGGCGTCAGCAATCGTGATAGTCGCAATTCGACCCGTAACTGGTTTAACCAGATTGAATTGGTTTTTTCTCAACGATTGGCCTAGAAAATTTCTATATTTACAAGCGAACATAACTGGCAGTGTTAACCACTTGACGTTTTGGCTTAAACTGTGCAATCCACACAAAAAAAAATGAAAAAATGGAATGGAAAATTCCACATAAAAGGGATGTGTTCACACACAAACAGAACCCCGGATAAACAAGTTTATGTGACAAACGTCCCACATAGTGGTTCTGTGAACACATAAGAAGTATGTGTGGTTACAAATAGCTATCATTTGTTGATCGTATTGATAAAATTCATGTGTCGGACACATAGATGTTATCATTGTTTTTTTATCGGTGTATAATGTTTACTCTTTGGTCAAAAAAACATCGCAATTTTGCCTCGGGTACATCCCTGCAGCAGGAGTGTGTTAAAATGACAGGCGAAAACATGAAAAAGGAAAACTCGACATGGAGTTTTCATAAGGGCCAATGTCGCAAACGTAAACAATGGCTTCTTTTGCGAATTTCTTGAAAATGCTAACTCGCTCAGGTAAACTACCACTTCTATTATAAAGGGGAACTCCTGTTCTGTACAATCATCGTCATAATTCACTATGATTAAGTTAGCATTCTCGAGAAATTTGCGGAAGAAGTCATTGTTTACGTTTGCGACATTGGCCCTTATGAAAACTTTTTGTCGAACTAAACATCGGTTCGGAATTGCAGTTCATGAAGTGTGTAAACTTTTTACTTTATTTTTATGAAGATTTAAATGCTAGAGAGAAATAAAAGATCTGTACAAGTGTATCCAAGCTAGATGTTTAATTCATGCAATACGCTGTGCAAATGGTAATGTAATATTCAACAAAGGCAAGTGCAAAGTTCAGTGCATGCAAAGGAATTTGTCCAATGAAGAAGAATAACAATAACAGAAAACCGTGACTGTGTGTGCAATACTGATGCTGAATGGTGCTCCGCGGGCGAAAAATCTGCACCACCGCCCGTAGTGTGAACTGAGTTTCTTATCAGAGTTTTAGAATCCGGTTCCAAGTTCCAACAAACACCAGTGGCACTTGGCGGAAAAATCCAATGAAAACATCATGGGCCAAACCATCAGTAATTCAGGTGAGTGGTTTGTTTTTGTCAGTCTTGTTTAATTTTTTATATTTGAGGCCTCTGGGAGGGCCTTACATAATTATGCTGCAATTACAAGTTAACAGCATCTGCGGTGACATGTAAACAAAAAAAATATATAATAACAAAAAATCCCACTGCTGGCAGTGGGAAACAGAGTGCCAACAAATTCCAATTGGAAATTAGATGAAGGTCAATGTCCTCGATGCATTTTGAATGCTAAATGCTCAGGAACTTTAAATGTATTCTTTGGAGGTACAGGACGCTTAAGAATCTTATTTTATTACTTTATGTTCGTGATTTGTACCCGCGGAGCTGTGTCATTTTCTAACATTGTCACATCAAAACTTTTTTTGTGTGATACGTGAGGTTTGAACTCTTGCTATGGAGGGTGAGGTTTGAACTCTAGCTATGAATATTGGTAGTCACTGCGCTAGGATCGCCCTTCACAGATGAGAATCAGCAATTACTGACTCGATCCAGTTTAGCATGATGGTTATTTTACACAATGTTTGATGTGCATAAAGTCTATTTGCTATAACCATGCAGAAACAGGAATATTGGTGATTGCCTCCTTTTTTCACATATTTTTGTGTTGGATTCGGAAGCTTGGTGAGCCCTTGTATATAAACCAATCTGGCAAGTTGTGCGAGGTCTGCTATGTATACATTGAATTGATGGATACTCGGCCCCATATAGCGTGCTTTCTTTTGAACCAACAGTTTTTTCTACGTATTTTTGAGGGCAGTTATGCCAAATTATAGATACATTTAATGCTGGTATTTACAAATAAAGTCCCACATGACGTTATCTCGGTTTAATAGGTGTTCACGCTATACAATAATATAATTATTGTCTCTTAGTTATTCCAAAGTTAGTCGAATTTGTCTAATTAGCCTTCGCCTGGTAATATGTCAAACTGTAACATATCAAATGGTATAATGCCAACCGGCTTGAGATCAAACGTGATAGAGCTGCCCTCACATAGTTTTGATCGATTAAATTAAACCGGAAAAACCCCAAAAACCTTCTCTTCTTGCGGAAATTGCCTATCAAAGCCACACGGCTCGGTGCGTTCTGTAATCGATTGATTTTCGTTTATTTCGAATGGCATGGCATACGAAGCGAATAATATTCTTAAAACTCGAACGAAGGCTCGCTTCCCCCACCCGCCTCTCTTACTCTGTCACGCTTTCTCTCTCGTTTCCATCATCCTGATGGTGCAGACAGCCAGCAGGAAACGTTCAAAGCATCTTTCGAGCGTGTGAACTATATAGCCACTACACCTGTCGTAATGTGCACGAACAGCGAGAAAGGATCAAGAGGTAGAAAGATAGACTCAGAGCGACCGAGACCGATGGAACAAGTGCATTTCCCATCAACCCCTCTGATGGCAGTCTGACTAACGTGGCTGGTAAAAAACATAGAAATTGTGAAACGAGAAGCAGATTGTTTTGCACCTTGCGCTTGTGTTTGTATCCAGAAGATCAAGATTTTTGTTGTTGTAAATGTTAAACTGTGCCCTAGATTTTCGAAAGTACAGAGTAAAGACAGCTATTTTTGATGGTGTTTCAATCGAGTTAGTCGTTGATTTGATTTTAGAGATCTAAAGAAAATACAAAGATTATAATGGAATATGCTATAATCTACTCCTTAGCAGGTTCTAAAGTATACTTCCGTACACCAATAGTTCATTTCCAAATTTTGAATTTATTTTACATTGGGTTCTTGTGATAGAAATCCTATTAAAAGGATTAACTAGTTTTGAATCCAATTAGCTGCGAGACTTTTAAGTGAAAAACGGAAGTCAAGGATTAATCTATAAACGAAGTAGCGAATTTTTCATTCATTTATATGAAATTCTCCCTAATAATTATTTTAAAATAACACCACTCATTTTAACTAGATTATTAACAAATTTAAATAGGTATTGATTATTAATTAAAACCCTACCTAAAACCCGGTTAGCCACATCTTCTAAAGCCTCTCAGCATTTTAACGTAGTACTAACTTTAACAGAAATAAACTGTTTTTCAGAAATCTTAGAAATTTGCGTCCCTTTGTCCTTCTGCCAGATGTACACGCAAAACTTGCAGTTTTCTTCTCCTTTGAGCCTACATACTAATCAATACCGATTCAACTCACCTGCGTGCCTCGCAGCGACTATTGTTCATTCTCGGTTGGACTTCACCGGCTGTAGTAGGAGCTCGTTCCCACGCACAATAAGATTGCACTGAGATGCAAGTCTTTTGTCTAGGATTTCACGTGCCACGGCAGCTTCGACAAGTCGTAGGATATTTTCTCACGGATTGCTTGCTTCCATACCTATGCTCATAATGCGAAGAAGTCCCTGCATCCCTTGGTGACATCATTAGAAACAATACCGACAAAAACCTTTCGTTGGTTTTTCGGTCTCCCTTTCCAATGCCATTTTCGATCTTCACTTTATGCCCTCTTCTGACGGGGGTCCAAACGAAGCTTAGCGAAATCGATTTGATGCATTTTTTGACATGCTTTTGCACTATGCATTCTTTGCTCACTTTGCGGCCCTTTCTATTCCTATGTTTTGTTTTCCGAGAGAAGCGGAGATAGGAAGGGAGAAATTTGTAGGGTCTTGGGCTCAGTGCCAGCTGTTCCTATGGTAACGCTGTGGTCCTTGCTGGGATCATCGATAGCGACGATGGACATAGGGAGAGTGAGCAAAACTGAAGCCAGTTTCGTAGCAGCAAAGACGAGCAGATTGCGTCTAGGTAAATCGATTTCTCAAACTTCTTAAGGGCTCGAACACATGTTACTTGTTATATGCAAGATATGTTACTTTAGGTGAGATCACTTACGGCGGCGCGTGTTTTCGAATGGGATATTTTACTCGAGAGGGCGACGTCAGTATTCAAATTACAGCCTCTAGAGTCTTCTGCGCCTAAATACTTCTTCGTTTTGTCTTTTCAAGCTTTTTTCAGTTTGGATATGAACCAGTTTTCGACTCACAATTTAGTATTTTAGAGCACATCTTAAGTTAGAACATTAGATGCCTGTATTTTTTAAATCAGTATATAAATAAAGTACCGAGTTGAAATATAGCATTATTTAGATATTCCGCCAGGGGTTCATTAAAAACCTATTTTAAATCCAACTTGTCCAGCTTGGAAAGTAATTTAGAAGGTACTTTCGAAGCTCTGTCCCTATATTAGGTTCAACCATAATCAAGTATCAGTATCATCGATACTAGCACTACATGTGATAGTTAGGCTAACGTACCTTACCAATCAGGCCAAGGCCGGGGTATTCTGTCTGCGAAGGGTCCGCTGGTCGTCATCCACCTTGCTTGTTGTGCCCCTCTCCTTTTTGTGTCCGTCGCTTCGTTGTCGAGAACCATTTTAACTGGGATGTCGTCCGACATTTCTTACGAAATGCCCAGCCCACCATAGTCGCTCGATTTTGGCCTGTGTGAACGATGATAATCACACACTCCAATACAATGTTGAATAGCAACCGAGGCTTGTTGCCAGAAGATGATGTTCAACATAGTAACCGAGATCGTCGAGAATCGGAGGGACTCGGACGACACACACACAATGTTGCAGCTGCATCACCTCTACTGTGGTCTTTAATAGTTGATGCAAAGTAGACGTTTAATGTAACCATGTCAAAATACAGTGTAATTTGCAATATTGTTCGAATAGCGAATGTACTCAAAATATACGGACTTAATTACATGGATTTAATACCTATCTAATTATTAATATTCATATCATATGATTACCGTTTGTTTAGTTCTTATATTCGTAATTTGACACGTTTCATGTTCACTACGCATTGCGTTAGTGCTTTCTAAGAAATTATTTGCAGTGTAGCATGACTCGAAATTTATTGCTCAGGAATAAAGGCACCGTTAAAGAGCAACACAACGCCGAAAGTGGCTGAGTTTGAGTTCAAGCCCCGAGATGAGACATTGATGTCCATATACATTTCCTTGAAAAACGTGTGTAAAAGTTTGAACGAAAATATGTCAAAACACTAACGCCACCTTTTGCCGACTGCTCAAGTTATGTTGAACCATGTTGCCGGTGTTTTTTTACTAACTACGAAACTCAACGTTTGCCAACATTGCTGTCAAAACAAAACAATCCGTATCTGGAACAAACATAATAAATATTTCTTCGGGTGAAAAAGTAGCTTAATCGACATCGGACATTGGGGTTATTCGTGAAGAAGTGATGTTCAACTGCCAATCGCTCGTCCTGTCAATGGTAGCATATGATGGAGTGTGACAGAGGAGTGCGTATCCTTGGACAGTATATAGCTATCGAGTCGACTACTTTTTGTTATTTCAACACATGAATTCTTCTGATGCTGAAGAATTCGACCACTGATCATGGTGCACAACCAGTGATGGGTCACTGGGGAACGCCAATCATCGGTGAGATCACAATTTTGTTGTGGGACCTCAAAATCATAATCTGGCTTGATTTGCCGATCGATGAATCCGTTATCTGCTGAGTACGGCTGGCTTCTTTGGTGGGACCGGAGAGTATAGACTCTTGTTGCTTTCTTTGCCTGTCTGGGGAGTAAATCTGCAACGCTGCCACTCTAAGTACCCAAGTCCTTTTCAACGAACTCTATGGAATCATCTTCAGGGAGTCGCATGAGATTCTGATAGAAGAAAATACAAATATGTTTGTATGAAATAGATTTCCTTCAATGTTGCGCTGTTTCCATTGCCTCTTCTTTTTCCTGGATGGTTCTTTTGAAAGCATTGAGAGGAAAGTGGAAAGGAGAACAAATACTTCTGTTCTTGAATGCTTGTGTGGTCCTTGCCGCAGCAAACAGCTGGGTAGCTCCGGAAGAGCAACATTTTTCTACTCAGGCAAAATACCTGCGTCATAAACATACTGTCCATATATTATCATAGTTGGTGGCTTATCATTTTGATTTGTCCATATTCATTTGCCGATAGTTCTTTCAGAAGCTCGATTTCAAAATATGATGTACGATGAACTTATGGTGCTTGAGTAGAACTACAACTTTGTTCAACAGTATAGCTCCATCTCATATCTGAGGAATAAGAGTATATTCGCAGTGATCTTCGCGATGATATTCGCGGTGAAGATCACGCGATCATCGTCGTGAAGATCACTGTGAATATACGCCTCATGTCGAAGATATAGGAGTTAGAGCAATGTACTGTTGCACAAAGTTGTAGGTCTACTCATGCACTACAAGTCTATCATACATCATATTTTGAAATTGACTCTCTGAAAGGAGATATTGGCAAATGAATATGCCTGAGTCAAAATGATAAGCCGCAACCCTGGTATTCATTATTTCAAAGGTGAAGAAAAACTTACATTTCATTATCACCTGGAAACTGATAAAAGAAAATCTCTCGCTTCCACTGCACCACGTCAAAATGGATTTCGGACAGCTTCCTGGCCCAAAATTCTACATGGCGACCGCACGCGGAGATGTTCCTGCGAAGTTTAAGTTTGCTTTTATGGACAAATTTGGAAAAAAACTGATGCTTTGTCGATGGAGTTGAAGTTGTACAATGAAGCATGCCTCAAAACCGCGTACTACCTTTCATTAAAGCGCATAAAGGTCCCGTGAAGTTTTGTAGCCAGACTTGGCGAGTTGCCATCTAGAGCCGGGAAGTCACCCAGTGGTACCGCGATAATAACGTAGATTTCATCGATAAAAACATAACCACCCAACTGCCCGCAGCGTTCCGGCTTCCATGGAGAGATTTTTTGGGCAATAATGAAGCGGAAGCTTACAGTGCGGGAAAACGGCTTGGGACGCGACTCAGATGACCAAAATGTGAGCGAATGTGCCAAGGAAGTTGGACCGTGTGTGCAGCGTTTGATGGGAGGAGAAAGAAGGACAGTGTGATTTTTCATTAGAAACGGAAGAGAAATGATTTGTGTTGATATTTTTTCCTTTAAAGTACAGTGAATTATCTTTGTTTTGATGTATTAAACTTATTCGTACGTCAATCCGTTATCAGAGATATAGATTATTTTATTATTCCGGATTCTAAATGGCCTTACGTTCGTATCATTAAAAAGTGAAATAATTTGAAAAATGGTAGTAGACCTATTTCCTAACACCTGATTAAAATAGTCATCGCTACTTGCTGCCGTTCCCTACCCTATCAACCCCAATGTTCAGATCTATAATTTACGCGAAAAACTAGATTACACGAGTTTTGTGATAAGAAATCTGGAAAACATATTACTAGTTCAGAGAAGTAATATGCTATTTATTAGATACCAACACATATAAGCATCGCCTTAAGGCGGGTTGGGCAGTTGAGTAAAATGAATAAACACTTTCACTATTCATCTCTTATGATGAAAAGCGTAAAAACAGGTTTGTTTGCATGTCGCATTTGCGACATTCGATTTGCGTTTCCTCTGATATCGGTACGTCCTTTTCTGAACGAGGTAGAACTTGGAAGTGTAGATTAGTTAGATATCCGTAAGATACTCAGATTCTGTTTTTGCGAATACTATTTAGGCAAATTTTCCCATAAGTGAATTAATTTCTTCTTAGTTTACTATGTTTCTTAACATTAAAACACAGCCCTCTGGAGCGTGGGTAAGCCAGCAATGGTAGTTATGTAGAAATGATCGAAATACATTTTATGATTTCTGAAATCCAGAAGTATTTTGATAGCCACACCACTGTATTTGTTGCCACTCCCTTATCAGAATTTTTCGGTAACACCAAGTTGTCACCAGCTCCGCGGAAAACATCAAAAAGATACGGAAATCTATACGAATCGACAAAACAAAGAAAAAGCTAAATCCCACTTGTGGATTTGTTTGCCAAGTACTGTAGAATAAGTGTCTTCATCTGCGGCACACGTGCTCATCTACGCACAAAGATGTTGAGAATCAGATTTAAATTCCATTATTGTAAAATCTGTATCCACATTAATCCGGACACCTTCAAATCATTGTAACTTTTGAAATATTGCACGTAGGAATGAAAAAATTCACTGTGGTATAGCTGAGAGTCTATGATGAAAAAGACTATGATTGATGTTTACATTTCATGTTTAGTATTCAAGATGGCGACGAAAGAAAAACAAGTGCGCGAGCGAATTTTGTACGGGCGTACGGCAAATCCTGACTTGTCAATACGGGACCTTGCAAAAACATTGGATTTGCCTAAATCCACTGTTCACGATGTGCTCAAATCATTTTCAGAACGTTTGACGGTGGAGAGGAAACCGAGAAGTGACAAAAACATTGGACGTGCTGATCCTGTCATGGACCGAAAGGTGAAAAGGATATTAACGAAAAACCCAAATCTCTCCATTCGAACGGTGGCTCGTAAAATAGGGATGTCGCCTGGTTTTGTCCGAAAATCAAAACAACGTTTGGGACTTAAGTCGTATAAAGTAAAAACAGTTCCAAATCGCAACGACAAACAGAACTTGGCAGCAAAATCACGGGCTCGACGTTTGTACTGCGAATATTTGACGAAGTTTTCATGCGTTGTTATGGACGATGAAACTTATGTCCTGGAGGATTTCAAGCAGCTTCCAGGGCTGGCTTTTTATTCTGCTATGGCCAGAAATGCTACAGCTGAGCATTTCAGAACGAAGAAGGCATCGAAATTTCCCAAAAAATACCTTGTGTGGCAAACAATTTGCACGTGTGGCAAAAAGAGTAAATCTTTCGTCACTACAGGCACAATCAACAAGGAGATCTATCAGAAAGAGTGTCTGCAGAAGCGATTGCTACCCTTCATCAAAAGTCACAAAGAAAAACCTTTGTTCTGGCCCGATTTGGCATCATGCCACTATGCTAAAACTGTGATGGAGTGGTACCAAGCAAATCAAGTGAACATTGTACCAAAAACCACAAACCCGCCAAATTGCCCAGAGCTACGACCAATCGAGAGATATTGGGCTCTGATGAAGCGGAAGCTTTCTGAAAAGAAGCAAGGAATCAAAGACATCAAACACTTCCAGCAAATTTGGACAAAGACGGCTTCTACGATTTCTGAAGAGTCTGTACAAACCCTAATGGACGGAGTTAAGCGCAAAGTTCGAAAATGTTATGCAAATACCGAATAACTATGTTTTGTCTTCACGAATTGTTAAACACATCCCATGAATCTGGAAATAAACAACTACGACGGAAATGCAGAAATTTCATGTTTTATTCGTGTTCTGAGGTGTCCGGATTAATGCGGATGCGAGACCTCAATGTTCAAGGCCGGGTCTGATTTTTGTACAATTTGAGGATTTTCAGTATAATCCCTTCCGAAGTCTCCTAACGGGCATGGTGCCAGTGTCGTTAAATTGTAGCTGTCTGCGAGATTGCATCAAATCTGTTTTCGTGTCATTGTGTTTTGAATGAGCGGTAATTTCCGTTAATCACTTCAATAGGATCTCACATTTCTTGTGAATCCGGTTAGCAAAGTAAGATTTCCAAAAATCTTTCATATATTTCCAAAGCGCTGTTGTAAAAAAAGTTGGCATGATTTTTTTGATTCGCTTAAAAAGGCTGGCTGAGCTGCTATAGTGCTCCAACACTGCTAAATCAAGACCAACAATTGAAAAGGACCTAACTCCAAAAAGTAAACAATGAGAAAAACGATAATCAAATGAAATATTACATTAATAAATCCTATTTAAACATTAAATCAGTTTATCTTGCTTTAATCAAGTTGACGATTGAAGTTTGATGAGATAGCATATCTCCTTATAAGAATAAATTATATTAATATCTTTGTATGCCGCAAGACACGAAAAGAAAAAATTACACCCACTCCTAGATTGAAAATATCATGGGGCCTTTTGTTATGCCTCTTAACTGTCAGTCCTTTCAATGAGGCCTCATGGTGTTGAGGCTCTTCTTCGCCGAGCAATAATAAGAGTCCTTCGGGATAACGGCTTGTTATAACATCATTTTGTGTCGAGGCCTCTGTTATTTTTTTCAACAACAGAAAATAATAAAAACCGTTTCGAAGTTAAGATGATAAATCTTCGTGGAACTCTACACACCAAAAAATGATCAGGGATTTCAGCAAAATGATTTACTGAAAAGCCATCAATATTACGTTTTACTGAAAATCAGCAATTTGGTTTGTTTTTGCTGGAAACCAGTAAACTGGCCCAGATTGCTGAACACTCAGCATCTTTCACCACCTTACTATCAGGCTGTCAAATTAGGAAAAAAGAAACAAGGAACGCTTTCATTGTTTTTCGGCAGCGCTCGTACAGTTTGCGTCCGGTTTAATTAAAGTATTGTATTAAAATTGTATAAATTAACGACGACTTCATAGATTCGGAAGTGCAGGAAGCTCTGCTTAATCTCAAGGCAGACCGTTGGGATGTGGAGGAGTTGTTTGGTTAGTGAAGTAGATAATAATAATTCTATGTTTTCTTCAGCGTCGACCAAAATGGCGGAAATTACGTGGAGTCAAGCGTGCAATTCCAGGGCCACAAAAAAATCATAATTTTTTTGGGGTGGATCAACATATAAGCTAAGATATTTTTCAAAACTAATTTTTCTTTGAAAATACTACTGACAATCATTTTCAGCCTGAAGACGACGTCGAACAATACGTTTCTAGCTTCTCGAAACCGAAGCTCCCGATCCTTATTATCAAGGTACCGCACCATGAGGAAGTGTAAAGAACTTTATCTTTGAGCTTGGCTAAGCAAGATACTGAAATATCGTTACAAATTTTGGAAGAAACCTCATTTTGTTTCAAATTAATAAAAATAAACGAACAAACCAAAGTAATATATTTTATTAACAATCCCAACTTAAAATGGAAATCAGAGAGCTGATTTTTCAGTAAATTGTAAATTTTTGCTGAATTCAACCAGCAAAGTGCCGTCAAATCGCCAAACAATCGAAATTGCTGAATTTTCAGTAAATTGATGATTTTTGCTGAATTATATCAGCAAAGTGCCGTCAAATCACGGAACAGCCTAAATTGCTGAATTTTCAGCAAAAATCAGATGTATACTGAAAGTTCAGCAAACTTCTGTCAAGCAGGATGACATTTCGCATTGCTGGAAAAGTCAGTAATTTTATATTGCTGAAATGATTACTGAAAATTCAGCACGGCAAAATTCAGCAAAATTTTGCTGATTTTTCAGCAGCACTGGTATGTACTGGTTTCCAGCAAAAACAAACCAAATTGCTGATTTTCGGTAAACGTAATATTGCTGATGGCTTTTCAGTAAATCATTTTGCTGAAATCCTTGATCATTTTTTGGTGTGTATGCACGCAATTACAGCCTCGTGGTTACTTGGGTAGTTGTTCCCGGTAGTTTCTGGTTCAGTTGCCAGAAAAACCTTTACATTAATTGTTATTTTATATATTCTCCGTGCGAGGAGTAACGATTATGATGTTGAAGGAGATGTTCGCTCATCACCATGAGGCACCAAGTGAACAACAATGTTTTGGCTGGAGTGGAAGATATGAAGAGAAAGTTTTTTGATAGTTCCGCTAGTGTGGCAGGCTCGAAACATAGCAGATGTTTTATGAAAATTGAGCGAAAGGGCATACGAAGTGGTACTCCAGACAACGACATTTTTACCTAACATCCCACTGCGGGGTAGGTTAAAGCACGGACTACGCTAAGACTGTTGATGGCGGACTTAGTCATGCTTCTTCTTCCGCAGTGGTAAAACCTGTCGTTAATTCAGTACCTATACATGCCTTCAGTACCATAAAACATCTGCTATGTTTCGAGCTACCCTCTAGCGGAACTATCAAAAAACTTTCTCTTCATATCTTCAGTTACAGCCAAAAAACATTGTTATTCACTGCAGTACTCATGTGATGAAAAACCTTGTTTTCAACAAAACAAAACAAAAATCCACTTCAGATTTTTTTCCAATCAGAAGAATGCACCAACGCTAAGCGGCTTTTAAAATTTCCTCGCAAAACACTTTTTTGAAAGAATGTCGTTGATGTAATTGTTCCACCGCTTCACGATTCGATTCACAACGATAACTCATGTAACGAAAAGTTCGGATGAGTGCTGTAAAAAGTAATTTTGACTCAGTAAGACTCAGACACAATACATAAAGTAACGAAACTTTTAATCGTTAACATAGAAGATGGTTTGCTAACCCCAGGACTCCTTTGTTTGGATTTATGTGCCATTTTGATGGTTATGTTCAATCACGCAGTAGCCTCTACGATAAGTGCTCAAGCTCAAACTCTTTTATGTCTTCTAGGGTTTTCCCCTAAATGTTGCTATTTCTGTTTATATATTTGTTGTATTCTGTTAAACAGTTCTATGGAATATAGGAAGCCAATTCTGGCTTAGTAATCAAGTTTACAATACATCAAAAAGGAAAAAGAGTGAGGACATTTTATTAACCCCCACCACCATTATTGTAAAATAGGACTACTTATATTATTCGTGTCGTAACAAAACGTTCACTGCACTCGTTAGCAGTGACTCAATCCATCCCACGTGACTGAAGTCTTATCTGGCGGTAACGTTCCATACTATGTACCGACGGGCATTGTTGGTTGTTTCCATAAGATTATTTCTTGTGGCAACGGAGTGGAGTGGAAAACTGACTGAATCGCCATAGTTAAGGGCTACGCAAACCGAGAAAAGGATACAGACAATGACTGCGGCAGAAGGTTCACTTGTTGGGCTTCATGTTACCTACCGTCGAGCTCACTTTGTAGTTAAGTTGAATTTACATGTTCTATCATCGTTTTCATATTATTCTCCATTCCCGGAAAGCTGTTATTGGAATGTTCATTGTCTGAATTTTTATTTATATTTAGAAGTTTTTTCTTTCATCGAACAAACTCTGAAAACTTTGTATACCTGAAACCATGGGATATGGCTTCAGACATTTCGAAACTTGTAACCCGTTTTATTGTGCATAAATGTCAGTAATGTGTCGTCATTCATGAGAACGCAGTTTATAATAATTTCTTTAGTAGATGCACGGTTCATAAATTGAAAATGTCTTGTGACTAACCGAAGACCAGAAAACCATCAAAATGATCTGACTTATACACTTGTTACCCATGCAACCATGGGCATCTGGTTCAAATCTGTGCCAAATCGGTCAAGATTTACCCATTTTCAAAGAGAGTTGAAGTTTGTATGGGAAAAATAATCAAAATGTATAAAGAAAGATCACGGTTTCAATTTGCTCTGAGAAAAATTCTATCGTTATACCGACAATTAAATCATGGTCAGGGTAACTATTGCATATAATGGGTACAATAACCATGAAAATGGTGGAATTCACCACGTTCATGGCATTTTTGACTATGATCATAGTAACAAGGACTATTCCGACATTATGGCAAATGTTGGATTAACTATTTTTAATGGTATTTTTGACCATGATCAAAATCACTATGCAGCAATAGTCATCCTAACCCCCAATAATGGTAAAATTGACTATCAAATTCGTCTCTGTGTGTTTCTGGCGATGTAGCGTACACACTTAGATTTTTTTACAGAAATCTGTAAAGTTTTACAGAATTCTAAACAGCTGAACGTTCGGTAATCCAATTTAACGGTTTTCGGTAAAATTTTACAGATATTTGTAAAAAATTTACCGGATTTCGGTAAAATTTTACCGAAATCCGTAAAATCGGATCACTGAAGCTGTTGAGAATTCGGTAAAACTTTACAGATTTCTGTAAAAAAATCTAAGTGTGTAGTAAGTTTCCAAGTAGCCTCAAATCTGAGATTCTAAATTTTTGTCGGTGATCATGGCATCACTTCTATTAGCTGTTAGTATCTTTTTTGGGTTTCCTTGAGCCCTCTTGCGGTCTTGTGCAAAGTTGGAAAAACTAGAAGGAGAGGTTGTACCAACAATCAATATGCAACTAGCGATTTGAAATTGGTTCACTGTTGTAGAACCCCTTGGTCCGAAATACACCTTGAAGTCAGCACCTTACTGTACATATTTGCGCCTTTGTTTTGATTTGCTGTGTTTTTGACAGAATATTTGAGAGTGTGTTCGTGTGAGTTCATTATTAGGGGCGCATTATTGAGCTTGGGACCGAGCTTGGGATCGATGTGCTAGTACTGACTGAGCCAAGAAAAAAAATCGTTTTTGTATGGGACCTACTGGTCTTTGAGTTAGTCTATGGTTGTACGCAAAGATGACGTTTGACTACGTAGCAATGTGTAATAAATTTTGTTATTATTTTCAATTAACCTGTATTATAATAGAGGCGACATTGATGTTTTGGAACAAGCGAAGCCTTGCCAAAATCAGTGGGGTTTTGTATAACATACAACCGGTTGATGTTTAGTTTACACCGTTGCATGCGTTGTCTGTTTCAACATTTTTGTTTGTTTCGTTGAGCAAAAATACAACGCAAGTGCTGTTCTAGTTTGACGTGGGCTGTTCTAGTCGATCCTTTTCAAACAATTTCCTTTTTAACCGAGGAAGCAGACGCTTATGATGACACTCCTTGGGGTAGATCTATCCGTTTACAGTATCGGTAGTCACGAACGGCGCACTCCGTTTGACTCATGAGAATATTGCTTGCATAATCATGTATTTATTGGCAAACTTTGAAACATACATTAATTGTTATGTTATATATTCTCCGTGCGAGGAGTAACGATTATGATGTAGAAGGAGATGTTCGCTCATCACCATGAGGCACCAAGAGTGAACAACAATGTTTTTGGCTAGAATGAAAGATATGAAGAGAAAGTTTTGATAGTTCCGCTAGTGTGCGGCAGGATTGGAAATGTAACAGATGTTTTTAGGAAAATTGAGCGAAAAGCGAAAATGTCCGGACATTTTTGCCTGTTGAAGTGGCGGACTTAGTCCGTGCTCCTTCAACCTACCCCGCAGTGGGATGTTAGGCAAAAATGTCCTTGGTTCGAGTACCACTGTATACATGCCCTTTTCGCTCAATTTTCCTAAAAACATCTGTTACATTTCCAATCCTGCCGCACACTAGCGGAACTATCAAAACTTTCTCTTCATATCTTTCATTCTAGCCAAAAACATTGTTGTTCACTCTTGGTGCCTCATGGTGATGAGCGAACATCAAACTTTGAAAGTTTCTGCTTCCTTACTTCCTCCCAAACATGCAGGTCTGTGAAAAACAGTAGCCCCAGAAGCTGCTGGAAGTCCGGCTTGGCGTAAGTCTCATCATCCATGATGGGACAATGATACTTCGTCAGCATCTGGGGGTAAAGTTTCCGGGCCCGTGACTTTCCGATCGTATTTTGCCGTTCTTCATGATTTAGAGCCTTCTGCATTTTGTACGTATGCAGTCCCTCCCGGTCTTGGCTCTCTGAACGACAGACTTGGACATATTCAACTTTTTGGCTACATCCCTGACCCAAGCATTGAGCTGAAACGCTTTCACGATACGCTTGTGATCCTGATTACTAATACAGCATCTATTAGTATCTTTGTCAGCCGGATAAAAGTAGCTAAATGCAACCTTAGCCGCGAGAGGGATAAACTGGAAGCTAAGTTACTAGCCGACCAAAGTGCCAGGGAAATGGCAAGGCTAGTTGCAGTTGAAAGGGCCAGGAAATCCGCCTGCAAATACGGCGAAACTGCATCCGTTGCCCCAAAAAGCGGCTGGAGGCTCAACGGCCCCCAAGACAAAGTTACGCAGCCACGCAGCATTGTGGGTAACAAAAAGCTCCTAAAAGACAACCATTTGCCCAACAGGACCCTTTAAAATGTGAAGTTCCGGTAGACGTACCGGTAGGATACACGATTCCCCAATTGGTTACGGCCACTACCGGCACCCAAGCACGTACCACGCTTGTGGGTTGCCCAGGACGTGAACCCAGGTAATCGCCATCGCCACCCCGTTCAACCAAGTGAGTGTGAGCGCACAGGATTCTCACATCGCCTTCCAGGATAACGGCAGGAGGCAAGCAGTGAGGAGGCGGCAGACGACGGAGGACTCATGGTGGTAGTGATGCAAGGGGCCCCGAAAAAGAACACAAGGTTAGATTGACTGTAAATTGTGTGGAAATTAAGAAATGTAGGAGAAAGTAAGAAGGGAGAATAAAAGCAGGAAAAACTAAATAAACCGAGGATTTAATAAAATGCAGTGCTTGTACAGTATTTTGTGTATTGCGCGCATTCATTCCCTGTCCCGCGACTTGCATTCGGTAAGCGTGCTGATCCTGAGAATTTTCATCCAGGCAATCTTACTAGTGCTCTACCAAGTAGGTAGTAGATAATTACAGCCTCAAAAAAATCGCGATCCAAAGCCTGGTTAGAAAGTGGAACCGCGATGAGGCTCTCAACGTGAAGCCCGAAGAGTCTAAGTACTCCGAGGTCCTCAAGGCAATGCGCGGTGACGCTTAGCTCTCGGAGCTGGGTGCCGATGTGCGGAGTATCCGACGTGCCTGCACCTGTGAAATGATCCTAAAGCTCAGAAAGCACGCAAAGCTGAAGGACTAAGCATATGGGAACTGGAGTGAAAACTGGGAACACAAAGGCCCAGTGTGGAGTCGAGGTAGCCACAACAGCCATACGGCTGTGAAAGGGTCCACTCAGAAGCGGCCGCGGACCCTGCTCTTAAAGTGGTGAAACTCAAGTTGGGGTGGTCGGTTTGTCCACTGAGTTTGCACCAGCCGCCAAAGGCATATTTTACGTGTCTCAAGAGCGGGCATATGTCGTGGCAGTGCAAGGGCCCTGAAAGGAGCGAGCAGTACCCTAAGTGCATGACAAACACATCACGGGAGGCTCTAAAGGCCCGGCCTACAAGGGTAAACCAAGATGCTAATCACAGTGCAGGTAGCCCAATTAAACTCCTGTGAGGCTGCTCAGCAGGTGCTGTGTCAGGCAGCTAGCGAATCAGCAACGAATATCAGCATAATATCCAACCCATACAGCATTCCGGTCCGTAACGGAAACTGGGTTGCGAATAGGTACAATATGGCGGCATTATGAACGACAGGTAAGTTCCCGGTTTAAGAGGTTGTGTCTTCCGCAAACGAGGGCTTCTGCAGCTGCTATGTGCCGTCATAATTGACCAGGGGTGGCATTATGTAGCTCGAAACCAACGACTTTTTGTACGAACGCTTGTGAGAAAAAGTTCCTCGTTTCGAGATCCGCAATACGGCCCCACTTTTCCCAAATGGATGATCGGATAACAACGGAGCTAACTGGCCGAAATCCGTTCGTAATAGACAACGTAATAGACTTCAACGCCTGGGCACTGCGTTGGGGTAGTCGCCTTACCAACTCAAGGGGCCGGATCCTGCTTGAGGCCCTGGCCAAGTTGATTGTCCAACGTAGATACCCAGAATACCTACCATAGAAATGGAACGGAGTCAATCATCGATGTGACGTTCTGCCGCCCTAGGCTGTCGAACAACTGGAGGATGGAGGATGGCTACACTTTTAGCGGCCATTTGGAAGTTTGATATAGCATCGTCCACAATACTAGGCAGCGTGCGGAAGGAAGACCACCCACTCCATTCCTACTTCAATGTATGTTCCGCAGATGTTCCTACTTCATTGTAGAAACATTTAAAGAGCATGTGACGTGATCATGCCTAAGAAGGTCAAGCATAGGAATGGGAGGTCGCCGGTGTATTGGTAAACGGAGTCGATCACAGGCGTTCAAAGAGCACGCCTCCACGCAAGACGGAGGATGCAGAGAGCGAGTGTGGTCCGATGTTGATAGAATGGAGAGTAAAGGGGCACTAGTCGCAACAAAGGCCGCGCTTAAGAGGAAGATAAAGGCCAGCTAGCGAGCCTGTTTTGAAGTCCTGTGTTAGAGCCGGAGCCTATCGGGTAGTTATGGCAAAAATCAGAGGAACGGCGGCTTCTACCGAGCTACCACCTGATCTGCTGCAAATGACCGTTGGGTGAATGTTTTGAAGCCACGACCCGTGTCCCTAACTGTCCAGAAATTCACCCGATAGAAAAATACTGGGCACTGGTTAAGCGGGAACTTTTTGAAACTAAGACGAAAGCAAATGGAATAAACGACTTATAGAGAACTTATAGAGATAAGAGAAGATGGAGAACCATAGAAAGCTCGAGAATTTTATAGAAAGAAAGATCAATTTATTTTAATTTGTTCAGCACACATACGTATTTTTTGAGCACATATATATATATATCCATGCAATTTAAAAAACGCGCGATTTTGATAGATTCGTCCCACTGTGCCACGGTTACATAGACTGCTCTCCATTTCTATATAAATATAAACAAATTCATGGTATGGGCCCTTTCACTATAAAGTTATCTTAATGACATTCTACTTGCCATTGTTGATGTCATGGTATAAAATTACTCGAACATCACTAACATTTTGACTATGGTTTTTCTCTTTTAGTTCTTATAGTAGCAAACCAAATCTGTGGGTGCTAAGATAGATTTTTCGGTTAAAGCAAAGGCCAATTAGAACACTTAAGTTGTGAGCCGGCACGCTACAGAAGCTTAATAAGACTTGAAGTAGTAGAAGAAGAAGAACCAAGTCGTACTCATACAAATTCAAACTATTTTGGTATTCTATCTAAGTTCTTCAAACTAAACATATCTAAACTAACGGGAATGTTAAGATTAAAATAACCAGTAAGCGTTGTTGTCTCTCACCCAGTTGGATCTGTTTTTTCTGAGACGATAAAAAATCTGACCTCGCCTTCCTTCGGCAGGGAAGTAAGGCCTTTGGTACCAGATCGTTTGTTGATGGGTTCTGGTTAGACTGAAAGTTACTTTAATACAGAGTGAGTAAAAATATGCCACTACTTCGGCATAAGCGCCCATTGGGCGTACGGAAAGGAAAACCAAATATACCACTGATTTCGATATGTAATAAATCATACATGTGCCACGTCAGTTCAATTCAATAGCTGCAAAACATGTCTAATTGAAATGGTTTCTTAAAAACAAAACAACCAATTCCAATGGCTTTTTAATGTGTTCTGCCGGAAATTTAAATTGTATGCCCAAACAGGCGTTGCAATACAGTATTAGATTTTCAACATTATCTCAGCAGTCTGCGATTTATTTTAAAAAGTCATCAACACATTTGAGCAGGTGAATAAATGAATACAGTCATACCTCGATATAACGTAACCTCGATATAACGTAACTCGATATAACGTAACTTTTACCTCGATATAAGATAACTTTTTTTCCCCTATTTTTTGTAGTTTATTGTTAGCGTGATTTATCTAACTGTATATTTTTGTTTTTAAATTATTTATAAACCCGTTCAGGCTCAATCTTATCAACTTCACAGAGCCAAGTTTTCATATTTATATACATCACAAAAAGTTGCTTGCGATGTTGCGTGCAATGCTTCAACATGGCTTGTATATGCCGTCAAACTGTTTTCTGTTTTCTGTGAATTGTTTGTTTTTGTGCATGTAGTAGGAAGCTAGCTGTTAAAACTTCTTTGTTAATGCACAACTTATAATTCGAGAAGTTCGACTAAGTCTGAGGTTTGATCTTGTACATGGTGTTTCTATGAGTAAAAATATGAAGAAATACCTAGTTCGGTCTGCATCTACCATCTATGCCATGAAATATGCAGAGGACAACATTCTCAAAAAAAAATCCAACAAGGAGGAATGTGTAAACAACTTAAATGAAATTCCGTGAAGTCAATTGAACTTGTTTTGTTTTTAATTTATAGCAAAACGAAAGCGTTTCGAGAATGCTCGATACCCACGAAGCTCTCTACATATGTTTTTTTTTGCAAAAATGACAGCACCAACGACCGATAAACCAGAAATGCTACAAGTTCAAACTAAAAATTCTCTTACCAGATGATTGGAACAGGGGAACTCGGAAGTCGTGGTTATGTGAAAAAAAACACAAAACACAACGGCATTCGTTTACTGAAAATCAGTGGCGAAAAATTGTCCAGCAATATTTCTGTTGTCGAACACATCAAAAAGGCTATGCTGCACAGATTCGGGAAGAAGATTTGTCTCCTTGTCAGAATTTCAATGCTGACGAAAGTGGGCTCCTTTTCAAGAGATGAACATATGTAAAGAGCCATCAAATCAACATAGATCGGATCACGTTCATGCCTTGCAGCACCATGGATGTGTCGCTCAAATTACCGTTAATGTTGATTGGAAAGTCTCAAAGCTCTCGAGTACTTCAAAATCTCAAGGAGTTTCCTTTATACTATAGGGCATCCATGAGTGAGAAAAGGGACTTGGCTACTTCAATCGTACTTCAATTGTACTAGGCTCCCCTATCTGGGAAGGTTTGGTGAAAAGTTGCTTGTGATGTTGCGTGCAATGCTTCAACATGGTTTGTATATGCCGTCAAAAATCTGTTTTCTGTGAATTCTTTGTTTTTATGTATGTAGTAGAAAGCTAGCTATTTAAACTTCCTTATTATTGCACAACTCATAATTCAAGAAGGTCGACTAAGTCGAAAGATTTTTGAAAAATGGATCGTGTGTCGCCTAAGCAAGACAAAATAATGAAGAAGTACAAAGTTTGGTCTGCATCTACCGTCTATGCCATGCAAAGGACTTTCTAAAACAAAAATAGATCAACTAGGAGGAATGTGTAAGAAACTAAAATGATATTCCCTGAAAACAACATGTTTTGTTTTGAATTAATAGGAAAACGAAAGCGTTCCAAGATTCCTCGATACTCACAGGTTAAAGAAGCTCTCTACATCTGGTTTTTGCAGAAATGCTTCAAACTCATGCAAAAAAAAAATTAATCAACCAAATGGTTGGAATAGGGGAATTCGGAAGCCGTGGTTATGTGGAATAAAATAACAAAACCCAACGGCATTCGCTTACTGAAAATTAATCTTTTTCAAATGATCCCCAACAAGAAAATATGTAGAGAGAACGCTACCCTAACAGCACACTTGTTGCAAATCAGTTAAAGTTACTTGCATGCAACTCAATTAAGTCACAATCAAGTTACTGCAACCAATAATGTCATTTTTGTGTTGTTTGGGAAATCAACAAAGATCGGATCACGTTCATGCCTTGCCCTTGCCCGGATCACGTTCATGCCGAATATGTAAACGTGTCGGATGAAGTAGTCTTAAATGGATTCGATCTTCTAATCAGATACGCGTAAGAGAACAACTGGCCACTGACTACACAGTTCTCGCTGCGGCAGATAGGAAGTTGTTTATGTGTTTTAACGCATCTATCATAACTACAGTCGAAAATTTATGCTTACTGGCAACAATGGACCATTTTGACTTTTTATTCGCGCACATAGTGGTCGAGAGATTTACCCCCTGGGTAGTCTGGAATAAGCTGAAATCAAAAGTTGGTTCACCTTTATTTATGCAACATTAAAAGAATACTGGTAAAAGTAATATTCTATGCTAAAAAGATAATATGAGGAAAAATATATAAAAAAAAATTAAAAAAATTGAAGAAACAATAAAAATTAAAATAAAAATTTATTAGAAGAAATTGAAAAAATATGTGTAAGAAGGGCGGGAACACCCTGCTGGGTGAATAACATTGATTTTGCGTTAATTCTTTAAAAGAAAAAAAAGGTTCAACAAACATTCTTGGAAAAAAAATTTTGCTTCGATATAACGTAACGAAAATAAAAATTGAGTTACGTTATATCGAGGTATGACTGTAATTAAATTTTTTGATAGTTTTGACAGTCTCATTCTATTTTCTGTGAAAATGTTTGTAGAAAACGAGATAAACATTACTGTCACTTACATTTGGAATCACTGTGCACGGCTTAGTCTAAGTTGTGTTCCACCAAGGAGATGATAATTAATAAACAAGAAAAGCTATCAAGTTCCAAACAGTTCATGTTGTCATCAATCACCAAATATATCGATTTTTCTATATAAAATTAACAAACGCATTTGCACAACATGCAACGATAAAGTTATTGTTTTCTGTTACCTAAGATCCTTCAAGTTTTCGAAAGTTACCCGGTTGTATGGTAAAATAGATGAGCATCTGTGGTGATTTGAATGTAGCACTCTATCAAATATACTTTTTCTTCTATGTTTGTACTGTACAATGCACTTTGACTTTGATGAAGTTCGAAAATTTATAATATGCTTCACATAAACACGTTGTTTTCCCTTGAAGTACCAACAAGAAATAATTAAGAATCTACAAGTGGAAGCAAATGTAACCAAGAAAATAAATACGCCTCCGGTGAACAGTGGGAAACCGGGAAATGTGACGCATGCGTATAATTCCTTGACATTAGGTATCAACAAGCCTATAAGACATTGGATTGAATTCGTGCTACTGGCAGGTTTAGTAGATATGAGTAACGAGTAGGGTGTTGTGCCATGCCATCGTACTCCACAATTACTACCGTACTTTTTTTTACCAAAACATGTGAATCAACGTCGATCCTTACTATACTGGGGAAATTTTAAAAGTAGGCAAATGATGTTTGCAACGCCAAAATGAACTGTTTTTCTGTGCAATATAACATAGGGCCGATGAGCTTTCAGTATTTTTTCAATACATACAACAAAAAATATAAAAAAAATCAAATAATTTGGAAATTTAACAGATAAGAGCATCCGTATCGGGCGCAACTATCTGGGCGACTAAAATACTAGCGCATCGAGCTGTCATTTTAGTTAAGTCACGCAATCTCATACCAGTCGCTACTATATTGTGTTACTGAGCTCAGTATCGGTGGCTGTTAAACTTGTTCTGCATCATCAGATTGACAGATTCGGTGATCGTCATAAACATAGTCAATTGCGATATTTCTTTCTTCGTGATTTCTCTTGGAGAGACGTTCGGTTGGCATGAAAAGAAAGAACCATTGGTTACAGTGGTCTCTATGGGAACCACTGGGGTTTGGTACAAAAATATAAATGGTCTTTCCTATAAGTTTCGCCAAATCACCCCAGAGGTTTCCGGCGGAGCCATTGTGGTAAATTATTCTTTTCATGCCTACCGGAGAACTCCCGAAGTGAAATCAAACAGAAAGAGCTGTCGCACGACGTGGTTTGGTGCAAAAACACAAATTTCCCCTCCTACAGGCTCCCCGGGGCACCTCACACAGACAAAAGAAATATTATTTTATTAAAAGCTTAGCACTTTACTTCGGAAAAGAGTTTATTTTTCATTAAATTAAAAGTAAAATCATCTACTGCGAAAGTTTGTGTTTGAATTAAAAATATATTTTTCGGTTCAGTGTGTAAATTTAAAAGTATGTTCTTTTACCATGAAAATTGCCATTGTATGTTCTTTTACCATGAAAAATCCACCAACACAAAGGAAGTCGTCGTAGGGATTTTTTCTCTGTTGTCAAGTAATGCAAAAGCTTCACATTCAAAATGTTCCTCGCCCCAACGAATCGCTTATTAGGAAAGTTCACAAACTTTCGGCGTTATTAAGTTCCGAACGGTCCATGCAAACGGAATAGGCCATGTCACTTGATAATAATCCCATATTTTTTTTGCAGCGGTGCCACAAGCGACGACGAGCGGCAGCAGATGATAGAGCTGGCTCAGGTGCATTCGGAAGATATGGGGAAAATCTTTCGACATGGATCATTCTGGGATGAAATATTGGTGATTGAACGACGCCAACCTCCGGTCTCTATGAAAGTTAGTAACTCATTCGAAAATTAAAACCCTTTTTTGTTAAAACCATTTTTTTCTTTCAATCAAAACAGCATACATTTATTTTGATTGCACAATACTTTCTAGTTGAAAGATCATTTTCAAATAAAAATAATTTACTTTCATTTTCAAATATGCCACGGAGTGAATTTGACAGTTCTACAATTCATCTGAAAAGAAAACTTTTCTATGTTAAAAGTATGTTTACAGCATACATTTATTTTAATTGCACGACACTTTCTGAATGAAAGTTTATTTTGGAATAAAAATAATTCGCTTTTATTTTCAACGATGCCACGCCTTTGATTTGACAGTTCTACAATTTGTTTTAAAAATTTGAACTTTATAAATGTGAGAGCAGCAACATTTTGGATCTGACGGCTTGAAGGTTTTGGTTTCGGAAAAAAGTAAACCGCTTTCTACGAAAAAGAACCAACGCAACTTTCTCAATTTTAGCAATGGTTTTTTTAATTTTAATAATCATTGTTCATTGTGTGCAGCATGTGGTTAATGGATTCTTTTTCAGGCCTACAGAAGAGTCCGCAGAAAAGAGATGAAGAAAAAACATGAAGAAAGAAAAACCACGTCGCATCACGTGTTTTGGCGTAAAAACATTCTCTACCAGGTTCCCCCGGGATACTTCCCAGAGGGCTGGCAGAGCGGTCATTGTGCGCTAATGGTTTCTCTTTCATGCCAACCGAAAATCTATCGAGGAGTAATCGCTGAAAAAGCCATCGTACTGACCCCAGGCTGTCATGTAAAGGACCACTTTTTCACGTATACCCTAACATCTCAGCAAGCTCAGCTGTCAAAATAATGTCAACATTGTGAATGCCGTGTTTGTTAGTAGCGTCCGTTTACGTTTTGTCTGTTGCTGATCGTTTCTCGTTGCGCACGTCATGGTCAGACACGCAGAAAGATCGCCTTCTGTTGTGTTTTTCATCAAAACGATTAGACTTCATGTTGACAGCTGGCAGCGGGCCTCAAATCAATTTGCGGCCAGGAAATCCTGTCTACTGTCAATCACTGCTTTATTGACTATAGAGCTTCGTCAACCGGCCTGCAATGACCCTATTGATAAAATTCTTATTTATTAAACCAAATTGACTTCAAGGGTTGATAAAGCAATAAT